>JAOEHY010009981.1:0-16972 GCA_025447955.1 Psilopsiagon aurifrons
CAGTGTCAAATGCTTTGCACAAGTCCAGGTAGATGCCATCAACTGCTCTACCCCTATCCATGGGTTCCGTAGCCCCATCATAGAAGGCCACCAAATTGATCAGGCAGGATGTAGCTATGTTAGTGAAGCCATGCTGGCTGTCACCAACCACCTTGTTGTTTTTCATGTGCCTTAACATGCCTTCCAGGAGAATCTGCTCCAAGATTTTGTCAGACACAGAGGTGAGGCTGACTGCTCTGTAGCTAATCCATTTTCCCCTTCTTGAAAAAGGGGGTTATATTTCCCTTTTTCCAGTTGTTGGGAACTTAACCTGACTGCCATGATCTTTAATATATGATGGACAGTGGCTTAGCAACTTCATTTGCCAGCTCCTTCAGGACCCGCAGATGGATTTCACCAAGTCCCAAGGACTTTTGCATGTTCAGGTTCTTAAGATGGTTTCATATCAGATCCTCTCCTACAGTGAGCGTAAGGTCTTCATTCCCACAGTCCCTGTGACTACTTTCCAAGACTTGGGCAGTGTGGTCAGAGCATGTGCCAGTGAAGACTGAGGCAAAAAAGTCATTAAGAACCTCATCCTTCTCCAAATCCAGGGTAGCCAGTTCTCCTGATAGCTTCCAGAGAGGGCCCACGTTGTCCCTAGTCTGTCTTTTATTTGCAGTGTAAGTATAGAATCCCTTGCTGTTATCTTTCACATACCTATTTTCCTCTGGTTGTATATCCTATTGCAACATCAGAAAAGAAAACAGTTACTACTCTACATTCATCAAATTAAACATGTATGCTGAAAATAATTGGCTGCTTTTTTGCAGTTTAAAACATTTCAAGTGTTATAAAATTACTGCTCTGGACTCCATTTCAGGATTATCTAAAACCACCCCCCAGATTTGAGCAAAAGAAAAGCTTCATGCTGTCTGTAAAACCATAGTGTAGTTAGGTTGTCTTGCAAACAATGAGCTTATCTTCTAACTTCATCTGGTTCATACCCTGTCTTCTAGCAAGGTATGTGTTTCTTTGTAGTAGCAGATCACAAATTCTAGAGGAGTTATATTTTTTTAGGTAGTTTGATACTGCATCTTATGCTTTCAGCAGTGTACTTTGGTGGTGTGTGGTATTATTTTGGTTTTTACCAATTTATAGAATTCTGAGTATATAGAGCAGTTTGCTGGAAAAGACATTCTCTGAATATATTTCTGCTTTTTGTTATCTAAATATAAAATGAATCATATTAGATTTCTTTCTATTTTCATATGTATGCATCGCTATATGGCACAGGAAAGAAAGAAAGCATTGAATCTGTTGGTGAACATCAATTTAAAGAACCAAAATAAATACAACCACTTTCTAGGTGGTTTTATGGCTTCATGTACATAATCATTCTGGTTTCTCACATATTCTTATGACTCAAAGAGGTGCTTTTGTCTTCATCTTGTTGTGTGTAGTTATTGAACACAAAATATTCTCAGATAGCTTTGAATTAAGTTGTTTGTTTCTTCTGCCATTTTAGTGTATCCACAAATCCAGAAATAAAACTAAAAGAAGTCTTTGGGAAAGTGAAGTGCACTGAAAATCTTCATCAGCAAAGAACAGATAAAGCGTTGGAGGTATCATATAATTATCATCTTAGTACTACTCAGACTGCTGTTAGTCCATGTTAGAGAAAAAAGATTAAAATTTTCCTGAGAAATATTTCTGGGGTTTATGTGCAATAAAACTTCTTTTATTGGTCCTGGGTTTTACTTTTTTAAATTCTTATTTATAAGATCACAAAAAGGCATTTGGTTTGGGCTGTTTCTTACAGAAGTGAAAGAAAATTAGTGTTCAATTTCTGGGATTTCTTCAGGAATCTTTAAAAGATCATGACTTTCCTTTAAACACTAGTTAAGAAAGAAGAGCAATTTAAGTGAAATCTTAGTACCTCTGAAAGTCAGACTGCACGGTTCAGGAGAAATATTGCAAAAGTAATCCCAAAAGTCTTGAAAACCAGATGCAAATGGAAGAGATTAACATTCCTCCCCTAGTACTGCTTGAAAAATGGATCAAGAATTCTGTGTTTTGAAAAATAGCGATGGTGTTTTGTACTGTGATCCTGTGCTTTCTCACCTGTTTTCTCTGCATTTGACAGTAAAAGTAATGTTGGAAGAAGAGTTGCCTCAGACTCAAATTTTGAAGTTCAGTTTAAAGAAGTCTTTTACCCAGTTCTGTTTTGTTACAAAAATTACATTTTTGTTTGGTTGGGGTTTTTTTTTTGCTTTTTTACAGCTTCCTAGTGAAATTGAAATGCAGAATGATCTGGATGCTGTTCAGTTGCTAGAAAAACACTACCAAGAACGATTAGAAGAAGAAATAGCAAAGGTACTATTTTTATTTTGGTGCTTCACATTTGTAAGATACAGTTATTTTTATTTGCCATTTCTGATGAGTCAGACAATTGCAATACCATATTCTAACAACCTCTGTGATAATGCATAGCTTTTATTTGGATCAGATGACTTTCTCTAAAAAGTGAGAAGTAAAATTAAGATTTTATGAGTAGAATATATTAAAATGACTGTGGATTTACTTACTTTTTTACTTCCAAAATAGTTTTAAATTCTTTGCAGTAGGAAAAGATATCACTGCTTTCATTATTTTGTGGTGTAAATAAAAATCATGTGAACATAAGTTAAACATTGGAAAAAATAAAGGAGTGCTTCTTAAAAAAGTTTGCAGTCAGAGTTAAGAAGTTATAGCCAGCACTGGGTGATCACATTAATTATTATTAATTATTAATTATTAATCACAATAAATCCAGGTTTCTGAAGTAGAAGTTTCATTTCTCTCATGTGCTGCCAAGAAAATCCTTCTTTATGGGAAAACAAAGTACATGTTGGCTTTTGTTTTCCTAAGAGCAATTTAAGTTCAAAAGGCAAACTCACATTTTCTTTAAAGGAAGAGTTAGGTGTTTTCAAGTGTAACACTTCTATATTTATTATTCTATTTTTTTTACACTTTTTGTAGCTTATGCTGTAAATGGCTGTATTCTAAATCTAGAAAAGAATGGCTCGCATGATTGGAAAAGGGGTTTATTTGTGTTAGAAGGAGACACTTAGCAGTCACAACCAGCCTGTTGTGACTGCAATTGTATCTCTTTAATGCCAGTGGAAGTTTCTTTCTGGGTCAAGGAAAATTCCTGTGCTGAGTGTCAAGCACATGGCTCTGCTGTCTTGGTACAGCCCAAAATTTTATGTCAGTGAAAGGTTTGCAAAGGATGCTTGGTTAGATAGAGGAGGCTTAGCACAACTGCACTTCTGTTGGTATGCCAGGACTTTTACAAGGCACCTGATAGAATCTTTTTTAAAAAAGAACTATATAATTCTATGCTAAGTAATATATTTTAACTGAAAATGGCATCATAGTTTATTAAATTACTTTAAATGCAGCATGTCTATATTTTAAGATGTGACTGTTGATGAGATTGGCAATGTATCTCTGTTCTTTTACCTGTTTTCTTTTAGGGGGAAAGAAATCATCGTTCAGAATTTTTAGTACGTATTGATAGTAATGAGTTTTCTGTGCAGCGTAAGCTAATACAGTCTTTTCTTATTTATTCAGGTAATTGTGACAATGAGTGTAGAATTTGCCAAACAAACTGAATTGTCAGGAGTTGCTAGGCAGAAGGAAGAAGCAGAAACACAAACTGTATATCAACAGGGAATGCATTTTGAAATCAAAGAGCAGTATAGTGAAGAAGAGGTTGACAGCCCTTTCAGAAAAGCAACAGGAAAACAGAATAAGAATGAAGAATTGAAGTCACTTTGCAAGGAACTCAGTGAAGAGTCTGGTGAGATCAGCTCGCTTGGGGAACAGCTTCATTCAAATAGCAAGCCTAGTTGTGTATTAGGACAGATCACACGTGAATCAGTGATTTCTGAAGATCTTCTGTCTCATGTTGAAGGGCTTACAGCAGAAGAAACACCGGTAAGTGTTCTTAAGAAAGTAATTGGCAGCGTGTAACACCATATCTGAATAATCTTTCCAGTGCATTTAAACTTCATTTCAATGGTAAGAATAAGTACTACAGAGAAAGTAATGAAGATAAAAATTTCATTTGAGTATTTTCCTTTCAAAGGACTGGCAACTTTAAACCTAAATTATCTACCTTTCTTTCCTTGTGTTCTGCCTGACTACCATAGTATTATGTTATGCTGTGAGGAAAGGAATATGACACTGGTTACATGAATATAAATTATTCCATTTCATGGATAAAACTGTATTGCAAGCCATAAATTGTATTAAAGTTTTTCGTAAGCTAGGCTATATTCTAGTGTTTATACAAGGAACAAATTACAAATAGCTCTTAAAGAGTTTGAGTCCCTTGTGATAAAGAATATCAGATGAACACAGAAATTATAAAAGTAATATCTAAAATATACAGATAACATTTCACAGACATGGGGCTGCGGGTAAGGTTGAATAAATACGGTAAAAAGCGGTCATAAATTTTGTCTCCGCATTTTTATCCTCAGCTTTTTTGAAGCAAAAATTACACTTTCAAATTTGTGTAGCAGTTAAACATTCTGATTTTGTATTATCTTGACAGGCATAAAATGTAATATTCCTGTTTTGAATGATAACTGCTCTCTCAGACTTCTGTTGTTATACACATACTCACACACATGTATGTCTGCCGCTGTATTTTCTGCTGAGATTTTCACCAGCTAAAAAACATGAGTTAAATTAATACTGTTCACAGTTACTTCTAAAAACTTGTCTTTTAAATTGATAATAATTCTAAGCCTGGACCTTCCAGGAAGCAGGCACAAAGATGATGCTTTCATGATGGTTACTTTAATTTCTGAAAGTACTTTCTAATATTTATTTAAATATTTACTAGAAACTGTTATTGGACATAAAATGCTAAAATAATTCCAATATTTCAGCGCTACAGTGAGATGACAGCATCAGACACAGAAACATCAAGTCAGCTGTTGTTATATGAGGAACGTTTAGAAGACATGAGACAGGAGCTGGTACGGCAATATCAGGAACATCAGCAGGCAACGGAATTACTGAGGCAAGGGCACATGCAACAAATGGAACGTCAAAAAGAAAATCAAGAGCAACTCTTAGCAGAGCTTGAGAGTCTTAAAGTGCAATTAGCTGAGGTAATACGGAGTTTAACACATGTTAACTCATTGAGTAACAAAGGGACATCAGGCAGATTTGTATTTATTTATACTTGTATCCCTGTAAATAGAGGCACACATATATTCACTGTATGCATGTGTACATACCCATGTGTGCACACACACATTATCCGTGTGTGTATATGTACAAACACATATATGCATATATGTAAAGGGCATTATTGTTTTCAAAGTTTAGTCAGTGATGGATCAATTTTGAATTCTGTAAACCTGGAGAAAACCTGCAGTGTTGCACAGCAGCCAGGAGAGTGAGTGGGTGAGCGCAGGTGCGTTGTAAGCCATGCCACCTTGCAGGTACACGGCCTTGCACATGATACAGCCTAACATCTGCTTACATCAATGAAGCCACCAGCCATGGCTAGAGATACTGTAAATACTGTATAGTTCTTCATTTTTTCCTCATCTCCCCTGGAAGTCTGAACTTGAATTGTATTGGTGGCTTTCTCCCTTTTTTTGGTGGGGTTTTTTTTGCATGGAGATGAAGTTCTTAGGCTGTTGGAATTAAAAAAGATCTGTGAGAAACACTGTTTCTTTGCCTTTTAAACTTAACTTGCAGTCACTCTACACCAGATCAGAGCCTATGGCAGGTATGGTAATGAAACACAGTAATTTATCTTGATTATTAAGTCTTAAAAAATGTCCTTTATGGGCTTGCCGTGGCAGGGGGGTTGGAACTTGATGATCTTAAGGTCCCTTCCAACCCTAACTATTCTATGATTCTATGATTTCTTCCTTCAAAAAGCAAGGTAAACAGAATCAAGAAGAATTTTTCTTGCTCTGATTTATGTTCAGCAATGTATCATTACAGAAGCACATGTGAAAACAGTAATCAACGAATTCTAAAACAGAGCTTCATATTCCTTCAGGTGTTATCCAGACCTGGTCCTGTTCTGTTTAAGTTTGGGCTCAGTGAGATGGGTAATCTGAAGAGCTAGTCACTTGTATCATAGGGGTCTTTTCCAGCAATGTCCAGTGTATGTTTCTCCTAAATGCTTAGTAAGTGTCTAGCCTGATAATCTTTCCTTTCAGTATATACACAATTTCTCATTTTATCTCTTTGTCAGTTTGCAGTTACATCTTTCAGCAGGGATTGCAAGTTCCTAAAACTAGTTAAAAGCATTAAGTAGAACTTATGCTGCTGGCTTTATTCTAATTTTTAATGCCAAGGATGTTTATCCATAAGAACTGCATGGGAACATGTATGCTGTGTTTAAGCCATGAATACTTCTAGGTCTTGTAAAAGAGGTTGTGTGTAAGCTTGTTATAAAAATAATTTATTTTCGTCTGATTTTTCTTGTGCAAAACGTTTAATAACCAAAAATTCCTTCCAGTTTTTGTTGTAACCTCTGTTTTATAAAGTGCATTAAAATGGCATTAAAATCTTGAAGATGTAAGGTGCCAAAAGTATTTATTAGCTGTATTCCATTATATAAAGCTTTAGGTGTCTTTATAACCATATAAAGAGGTGGACTGAAATTTCATTGTGCAAAATATGTAAAAAATTAGAAGTGACAGGACTCACTAATACTGAGAAGCTTAAAAACTTGTGTGTGCCTCTTTAACACTTCTTTCTTAGCATGTCTCAATGGAAAATGACAGCCTGGTTGCAGAGAGAGAGAGAATGCTTTTAGAAGAACTGGAATCATTAAAACAGCATTCTGCTCCC
The DNA here is from genome assembly GCA_025447955.1 of Psilopsiagon aurifrons. Taxonomy (NCBI): domain Eukaryota; kingdom Metazoa; phylum Chordata; class Aves; order Psittaciformes; family Psittacidae; genus Psilopsiagon; species Psilopsiagon aurifrons. The sequence continues at coordinate 6,856 of JAOEHY010009981.1, forward strand.
GGAAGAGAGAAGCTGGCTTGTGAGCTTCAAAACAGCAGCACACAAACAGAGGTAAATATGGACTTTGACTTTCTTGGCAGCTGTGGCATGTCAAACCAGAAGGATTTCTTTTGCTGTTAATCTTTCCATGTAATTTTTCATGTATTTTAATCTTTTCATGTATTTTTGTGAAAGATGTTGGGTATTACTTAAACAGAACAGGTTTAAGAATCAAAAGGTGGTACCAGTAGGCATATTTTGTATTTTTTTCACTTCAGGTAAAGAGGAGGTAGTTTAACAGCTTGAAGGTGGGGTTTGTTACTGTAGCTATTTGCCTAGGTAAAGTCACATTTTCATATTGCTATAGCAACACCAACAAAAAATCCAAGTGCTGTTTATTCAGCATAACAAAGTTCTAATAGGCCTGCCTTTGATTTCCTGTTTTGTTTTTATTTGGTTATTTTTTCCACATCGGAGGAGTGTTTCTTGATCTGCAATTTGGTGCTGAAGTTTTATTCAAAAAGCACAACTAATTTAGGTTTTCAGTTTTGTGTTCTACTGCGTACAAGAAGAGTATGTTGACTTTGGCATGACAGGATTTCTGTTCTTTTTGTCTTCTCTCCCTCTGCAAAAACTTACTCAGAATGAAAATGAAAACCCAAACAGCGTGAGAGAGCAGATCTTTGAGCATGAAGATGGAGGAAGAAAGCCTGATGAAACATCTTCAGCTCTTCTTTCTAAAGAAAGGTGCTTAGAACTGTTAAGAAAACATTTTTATTTAATTTTGATAATCATGTTCTTCTTGTTAAATTGATAATATTTATAAGCTTTATCCTGACTGCTAATGTAATTTTTTCATTCTAAATAACCATATTTCTAAGCTTTCATACTTTAGATTAAGCAATGTTGGGCTTTTTATAAAGCCTAACAATGTGATGGCATAGTGGATGAGACAAATGTCAATCTGTTTTACTGTGTCTTTTATACTACACTCATGTGCAATCGTATATATAATGTATACATATGTATGTGTATAGACATTGTATGCATATGCATGAAATAAGCTTATATGAATATGATTGTTGTATTTGACATCACCTTTTGATTGTTCTGTAACTTTTTTTATCTGTGTAGTGGAACAATCTTTTTCACTGACACTTAGAGAAAAGAGTAAATTTATAATGAATACCAGGCAAACAGACCTCTGTTTCAAAAGAATAGCTAGTTGCAAAAACAAGGTAAAGTAGAACTATTGACTTTTTATATATTTTGTAAAAAGAATTGACTTCTAACACAAATGTGCTTTTATGTATATGATATGGGGTTTAGTCTTAAAGAAATTGTTTAAACTGCAAGCATGCCCTTGTTGCAAGGGTATATAAGGGATTAAAAAACACTTTGAAAGCAGAAGAAAATCAGAGGACTGATTAGTCTTTGTCCTGCAGGAATGTTTTTCAGAAGGCTAATGAAAAACTCATGAAGATTCTTTTAGAAGTTGTGAAGACAACTGTGGCAATAGAGAAGACAATTGGTCGCCATGTGCTTGGGTTACTGGATCGGTCTGGGAAAGGCCAGCCTTCCAAACCAGCTGGATGGGACACAGAGGCAGAGGAATCAGTAAAACCCTGTATCAGTGTGGGATATGAAAAAGGTACTGATTGTATTTTTTTGCATACTTTCAGTATAGATTTAAATAACCTTTAGTTTTGAAATTTTTAATAAAAAAGTTGACTTTTCACTATTTTTCCTTTGAATGCAAAGGACATCTCTGCTTAAGAGACAACATTTATGGAGTTGTCTGCATCGTGCCCCAAGACAGTTGCAAACATATGTAGGGTCCTTTTTCAAAGCTTGCAATGGAATAGGAAAGTGATTGAGAAATACAAAAATAAGTATGTTCCCATTGAAGGATGCAGAGAGAATTAAACATAGCTCCATGGTATTTTCCACCAACTTTACACCTTCCTTTGTGTGTATGGGGAGTGGGCTCTAGTGTCAAAGGATGTATCCCTACTAGTGCACTAAGTGTACACAGGGATGTTGCTGCTGACTGAGACCAGCTGGCATGGGACAGCCTATATATGTGTATATGTATCTGCTCGGGGCCTTCCTTAGCCTTCTGAAGAAGGTGATTGCATGCAAATAGCCTTTGGGAAACAGTTCCAGGCAGTTTCTAACTGCCAAGACTTGCCAATCAGCTGTTTGGAGGAGTGCTGGTTAGTGCAAGCCTGAAAGGAGCATTTTAATGTTGTAGGTAGTTGCTTACCAGTGGCTAAGGACTCTCACAGATTTATTTTTTTTCCTATGATTGTACTAGGATAGTGTCTGTCCATTTTTCTTTTGTGCAAGAATAGGAACTTTACTATACTGCAGCTTAGGTGCCATTAAAGTTGTGTATATTCATCTTGGTTCTTTTGGGGAGGCAGTGTATGGAGTACAGCAGATCCATTCAACCTGAAAACATTATACATCTGGATTTGTCTGGAATTCTAACTACTGTCAGTGAGAAAAATAACTAAATACTTTATGTATATCTTAATCCAGAGAATACTCTGTATTTCAATACTAAGAAAGCATCTACTACAGAGTAATAATACAAATGGTAAATGAAGATGAACTTTACCTCTTTCATTCAGAATGTAGATTATTAAATATTGATTTCCTCTGGCTGTAAATATAGGTCACATCAAGCCCTGGGACGAATTAAAAAAGGATGTATGACTACACAGGAAAGTGACTTCTCAGTTGATTGCTCAAAAAGTTGTCTGCAGTGAAAGGTGTACAGCTGCAGTCTAAGAATTCTTGAATTTTTCCAGTTAACAGCATTTTTATGCTTGCACTGCTTCTTCATTAAAAAAAATCTTCATACCTTTTGTTTTCTGCCCATTTCCCTGTATTTAGTTTTGAGGAAAATTATTTTTTGAAAACTCAGACTTTGCCTTTTTCCCCAAACTTTAGATTCGATAACTAAGCTTCTGGCGTTAATTTTTGATCCTTGTCCAGGAGATCTTCTGCTACTTTAAATGAAGGAATTGCTTCTTTCAAAATTAATCATGCTTGCAGTTTACTTTGGGGTGGGAAATTAATAGAGTTTGCTTATGTTAAAGCAGTTAAAAGGAGCAATGACCAGGCTCAGAGTTCACTGCCACCTGCTTTTGTTTTCTGAGGTAGTCTTAAGTTTTATGTAAACTGCATTTTAATTAAGTGTTCTAAATTAAAATCAGCCATTCAGAAATATTCTTTGTATTCTTAGTATTCTCGGTGTGTAGTCTGAGGTATGTGAAAAGCATTGGGATTTTCACAACATACATTGCCAAAGAGATAAAACTGTGTTCTGCTTATGAAGGCAGCAGTGACAGGTTGACACAGTTACATGTATTGTGGTATTACCTAGTGCATTCACTGAATCTAGTTCATAATTACATCATACCTATTCAGAGGACATGTACTGTTGCTTTTCTCCCTCATTCTCATTTGCGGAGAATATTGCTTCCTATTCTTAGATAATATATGCATAACTACATGTACAAAGGGCTAATACGTGAATGTTGCCCTTCACTTCTCTCATATGTGGTTGCTCTGCAGGGACATGTACAATGCACAATATGTGCATTTTCTTTTTGCGTGTTCCTGTACACAAGTACAACGTGTATACTTGTATGTGTCACTAATTATTGAAATTAACTATTCTTAATACACTTTATTTACATTACATATATGCACAGTTTTTAAAGTGCCATTATTTGGTATTTTGGGTGGCTACAATACAGACTTATGCTTGGCTTTCCTAACGCACAACAGGCCCTGTAATTGGAATGTATTGTTGATTTCTTGTGAAGCCTTCTGGTGAAAGAGTAGTCTCGTAAATAAGTAAGACATCTCTATTCCATTCTGCTAGTGATGAAGGTTGCCTGTTCTCACGTGCTTGCTATTAGTGTATTTTGAAGAGGCATGTAAGGTTTCACTATTAAAAGAGGCATGTAAGGTTTCACTATATGTAAAAGAAATATGTCTGCTGTTGGAATGCCCCTCTTTGGTGTTTGAGTGGCATTCAAGCTGCCCCTTTCAAAATGATCCAGTAGCATCCTGGCTGTGTACATTGTTCTGGCACTGGGGTGAGCTAGCCTTAGTAACAGTCATACTGTTCCATCAGCAGAAGTATTTGGTCCTTCTTCAAGCGGAATTAGATGACAAATTCTGCTAATGTTTCCAGCAACAGGACTGTTGCTGTTAATTTCCTATACTTCTACTGAATGGCCTGAGAGAACATAAACTTTTAAAAGTTTTTACCCATTGTTTTCTGGAAGTAAGAAATAAGTAGACACTACTTTTGTATTTTAACCTGTGCATGTTGCTGTATTTTCTAACACCTGGCCAAACAGATGTTCATAGCATCATATAATGGTTTGGGTTGGAAGGGACCTTAAAAATCATAGTTCCAGTCCTCCTGCCATGAGCAGGGCATCTTCCACTAGACTGCTTCCTTTTAATTACTTACAAAATTTGTAGGAATAAATTTGTACCAATACAAATGTAATAATAAAATAGAAAAGAAAAAAAGGTGTTCATTAATAAAGGGAATTCTCCCTGACCTTCTGAGCATAATCTGGTTTTATTGACAAGCAAAACTCAGCTTACTGTTTTTGCCAAGTTTTGGCATTTTAAAAGGCTGAATCATTAAGGTCACATACGTACAACCACAACCTGATTTGTAGAGTGTATAGAGGTTTATCTGGGACCTTGTCTCAGCCATTGGCTGTCACAAGATTTTATTTCTAGCAGAGTGAGTAAAGTTCAAATTTCAGTCATAAAACATAGCATCATAGAATAGGTAGGGTTGGAAAGGACCTTAAGATCATCTAGTTCTAGCCCCCTGCCGTGGTTAGGGACACCTCCCACTAAACCGTGCCACCTACTTCCATATCATTGAAAGTGAACAGCATTTGTGCAAAGTAAGCTGGTGAGTTTATTCTGTTCAGAGATTTGAGTCCAGAATCATGATGACAGAGTCAGCAGGTCTTGCTCTACTCCACCCTCAGATGTTGTACCTTAGGAGGGATTGTAGCACTGCAGATTGCTCTGGAGAAACCTGTGTGGTTATGGCATGTGATGTTAAACACATTACTTTCTGAGCTCCCTGTTTCTGAATCAGGAACAAGGTAGTAAATAGTTTCATATACTGACTCACCATAAAACTGATTTTTTTTGTTGTTTTCAGCTTGTAACCCCTAACCTTAATTTTTTAGTGGAATCCCAGGAGTAAACTTTAGATACTAGTTCTGCATGATGCAAAGTATGTATTGCTTCAGAAGTGTCAGTTGACAGTTGACAAACAACTTCTGTATCTGAAGCTTGTAAGCACTGTATAATTGAGCACTTTTCTTTAAGATTTAGTGGGCCGTGACATCTGACGTGATGAATTGAAATCTTCATGGTAATGGAAACAATATGAGTCTTTGTTGGTTTGGGGTTTCTTTTTTGTTACAAGGAGAGAGTTTACACAAAGAAAAGACATTTTTACTTAAGCCAGTTACATTCTGTTTATTATTTTGTGTGGACTGAAAAAGAAAATTGGAGGACAGAAAATTTGGTTTTAGTTCTACTGGGATGGAAGAATGAAAAGCATTCTAAGAATTAGTAAAATCAGGGTTAGGAATACAACTGCCAGGGGCAGTTAATAAAGCTTGACAGCATTTCTGTTTCTTGCTTGCACCACTGAAAATCTTCCAGCAAGATGCTGTGTACTAGGGCCATTTTCAGAGAAAGAAGAGAGTTTTTCACTGTAGTTAGGAAGACCTTTAACATGAACTCCTGTTCTTACATGCCATTTTGTGTAAGTTATGGGCATCTTCATTTATAATTTGCCATTGATTATATTCTGTTTGAGTTGCCAACCCTACAGTATAAACAGAATTATTACAGGGTGCATTTGAAACTTTCTGGTTTTCCTTTTTTATCTTTGAGAAAAAAGTTTAAATGTTCCAAATTATACTTTAGATGGCAACTCTTTTTCTTTTCCTCATTTGTTTATAGTTCTATTTCAGGTAAATTATGATATTCTGAGATTTTTCATGTAATAAAATTATATTGTAACTTCGATTTATTTTGCATTTATCTAGAAGAAATGGAAGCAAATTACGAAAGAACTGACATCAGCAAAACAGGAGTTTAGAGTCTTGTCATGCCTTCTTGGAGGCCAAACTGTACTGTTCTGGTCATTGGCAAGAAATAATAATAATATTTGTAATATTAGCAATGTAAGAGACATGTTCTGGACCTCGCTTTTGAAAGAATTACATTCTGACTGGGCATCAGTGTTTTAAGCCTATTATGTTTTAAGTTTCCAGACAGACAGAAGTTCAGATGGTTTTGTAACAGACTACACAGTTCTGCAGTTATTCTGTATAAAGTTTATTTTTGCGTTTGATATCCACTCATCATTGCACAATCCAGCTGTACTACTTGAGCAAATGATTTGCTAAAATGTGAGGGTTATAGGACATGAACTATTGAGTTAAGCCTGAGAAGGAGGATGGGGACATTACATAGATAATTTGTACTCCATCAGGAAAGAATTAGCTTGTGCAATAACTAATATGTGATTGTTTTATCTTGTTTATAGCTGTGCTACTGTACTGTGGGCTTTTATTTGGTGAGATCTCTGAAGCTAAGCAGGGTCTTACCTGGTCAGTACTTAAGATGGGTGGCCTCCAAAGAGCATCAGGTGCTGCAGTAAGTGTGTCGGTGGCTCAGTAGGGAATATGTTTTCCTTCAACTCAGTCTTTAATTACCTTGGCACAGCATTTGGAAATATGTATGCTGCTGGATGTCCATCTTAAATGAAGGTCCTTTCTACTCTGAGGATATTAAAGCTTCTGCATCACTATTATATTTTGAGACACCCAGAACAGACCCAAATTTGGGTGTTGAGAAATCAGAAGGCTATTGAATAAAAATTGCGGAATTGTTAATTTTGCAGCCTTCCTTACACTGCAGGGGGGTGAAATATTAGGATGTTATGGGGAAGCTTTTATGCTGTACAATTCCATTGAGAATCTTTAGTGTGCTGGTAGAGAATGACTGCCAGACACTGCTAGGGTGACTCCACTATAGCAGTTTGTTCCAAAGTGCAGTATTGAAAGTGCTTTGAAATCCTGTGTAGATGAAAGGTGCCATGTGAATGTGTATCCTATTCATCCGGTTCTTCATTCCATTCATGCATACAGTGTGCCTCTGTTTTTTTCCCTTTAGAGTGTGAAAGTAGTTTGTAACATTCTATCCCACATACCTAAAAGGAGATATGAAACAGTAATGATGTAACTAGAAGAAAAAAATTACAAAGTACATCTGCGTTTTAAAAATCTTAGCAATTGTAAAATAAAAGTAAACCAAATGAAACCTTTCTAAATTAAAATCACTCGAGGTTACTTTGTTGTGTATGGGTCATATGTATACAAGCTCCGTCTGTAGTGAAATAAGTGTGTAGATATTATTATCAGAACGTTTGCAGGTATAGTTTGCAGGTGGTTAATCATGTTGCAACTTGTTAAAAAAAATAAGAACAAACCTGACAACTAGAATCTGACTTCCTTGTTAGGTTCATTCAACATCAGCAACACGATTTCCGATGTTATTTACGTGCCTGGTCAAGAGGCAAGAGCAGGTATAAGGAAATTGTGTCTAACGTATACTGACTACAATTTTTAAAGACAGTTTTGTAAAATTGACCTATTATAATTTCATTTCAATCTCTGTAACTAAGGAAACTGTTCCAGTTCAGCAGTCACAATTCATAGAGTAACCAGGAACTTGAATTCAGAGATTACAGAGTATTGCAGCTTTACTGCTGAACAGGTATTGACCAATCTTAACTCATTTAGTCTTACTGCTGTTACCCAAAAATAAAGTGGATTGGTTTTTTATGGTTTTGTTGGTTTTTTTTAGAAAACCTTAACTAAAAGCAAGATCTAATTGTTGAAAAAAACCCAACACAAAAACAAAGCACAAAAACATTGAATTGATTTTAAATCTATTTCAGAAATAAGCTTCATTAAAATAAACTGTCCTTTTAGAAAAACTTTCCATGGTAGCATTTATTTCTGATGTTTCAAGTCAGACAGCCTAATGACATAACACTTCTTCATTTTTAAAGCATGGTACCAACAATAGTTATCCACTGTTGTAATGTTACTACGGTGTTGCCATTTAATGATGAAAGTATGATTTTGAAACACCTCAGGAGTTTGCTTGCACTTGTCTTGCTTAAATACACACCTGAATTCTAAATACGGCAAAATTGCTGTTTTCTAGATGGGTTTCTGTCAATTTAATACCATAGGCAAATTTTGTGTTTCCCACTTTTCAGGCAGAATGGATAATGCCCCTAAACTGTATCAGACCTCACGAAAAGCAGGCAGGTGCAGGTGGCACACCAGCAGGGACAGTTACAGTCCCTTGCATTATCTTTAATTTGTTCAGCTACTCATTTTAATAAATTTTCAGTTCATTAATAATAGTGCTGAATTTTGATGTTCTGTATTCTAGTCTGTTTGTCTGGAGAAGTTGTCTGAATTATGTGCATGTCTTTCCCTTTACTCATTTGAGGCTATGCTTTTGAATTGCTACTTGAACAGTTAGTGTGAATGCACACCAGCATAGCTGGGCATTGGTGAAGCAGGGACCGACAGTCTGCTTTGTTTTGGGGTTTTTTACCTGGTTGTATTTTAAATACAATTTGTAAGTTACTATTGCAAATTATTCAAAGTAATAATTGTTACTGATAGTAGCGAAGGGTTGAAGATGAGCCTCAAAGATGGAAAGTGTACTGAAAGGGCAGCTAAACTGTTTTCTGTTAGTATCTCCTTTTCTCTTTCCCTTCTGCTTTTTTTTAGTCAACACTGTGTATCTTGTTTGTGTAAATTCTAGTATGCAATATTTCCCTGTCTTTGTGACGAATACAAATATTTTAATCATTTTATGACTTGTCTTTCTAATCACAACTTGGATGTGCAGTTTTTCGTGTTTTGAAGTGCTGAGAGTCTGTGTGAAAATGTAATCATTGTTTTTCCAGAGTCCTGTTCCTCATATCATGGTAGTAGTATGGGAGATGATGATATTAACATGTGGTCAGGAGCAATGGATGAAGGACTGCTGAGCCAGCATCTTGCAGAAAGTGGAGTGGAAATAGATCCTGAAAATGAAGAACTCATTCTGAATATTAGTTCTCGACTACAAGCAGCTGTTGAAAAGCTTCTGGAAGCTATCAATGAAACTTCGAATCAGGTAGGGTGGCCTGATAGTAATGCATTTTGATTTTTTTTGTCTTTATGTTTTTTCCTTCTTTATTTTTCTCATGAATGTGGTTTCTATAGTGATTTGATGTCATGGCAGCCTTCAGGCTTTGTATCCTGATGGGAAAAGTTGGTCTCAACATGGAAGAGATCCAGTTCTGTTTTGCTCAAAATTCTTCCTACTTGGCTTATGAGTAGTGGCTGTTGTGGGTTTGAGATTCCTCGCTGTCATTGTCTGTAGTGCAAGCCCTATGAAAACATTTTTTTTTATTACAAAATGAGTATTTGTATATAAATTGGCATTTCTTTACAGTTTATTAGTGTGCTAGTTTGAATTAAGTTTTATCCTTAATTTCTGTCTTGTAAAATTTACCTGCAGAAATTACACTAAAAAATTACAGTCAGACCACAGGGAGAGAATGGTTGAGAACTGCATTTGAACTTAACTGACTTAGTCTTTGTAACACAACTTTATGTATCTGAACAGGGCTGGTTTGAGTGTAGTAAGTGTGGACGGGCACAGCATCTTCTCCATTTCGCTGCACTGTCCTCAGAGTGGGTCTGGCTTTGAGAAATCAGTTTCCTTTTGGTTTTAACCTTATAAAGTTCAGCCATGTCAAGTGCAAGGTCCTACACCTGGGCTGGAGCAATCCCAGGCACAGCTACAGGTTGGGAACAGAAGAGATTCAGGGCAGCCCTGTGGAGAAGGACTTGGGGGTGTTCGTCGATGAGAAAATGAACATGAGCCGGCAGTGTGCGCTTGCAGCCCATAAAGCCAACCGTATCCTGGGCTGCATCAAAAGGAGTGTGACCAGCAGGTCGAGGGAGGTGATCCTGCCCCTCTACTC
>JAOEHY010009984.1:0-16805 GCA_025447955.1 Psilopsiagon aurifrons
GTCATGTGAGACAGTGTCAAACGCTTTGCACAAGTCCAGGTAGATGACATCAACTGTTCTACCCCTGTCCATCAGTTGCTTCTAAAATGAATATACGCAAGCACACGAATTGCTTAAATAAGTACATATTTAGCCTAGTAGTGCTAGGGCAGATGATACAGGCATTATTACTCTTTTCACATAATGCTAAACTGTGGCAGTACAGGAGCTAGAGTATGGGGAGCATGAGGTCTCAGTTTTCTCTCATCCAAGACACTGAGAAGTTCTTCATCAAGCTGGGTTTTGATTTATGGAGCCCTATTGTTTGCGTAGGCTTTTCTGATATCTTCACATTGGGACTAGATGATCTTAAGGTCCTTTCCAACCCTAGCTATTCTATGATTCTATGATATTTGGGGGTTAACCTTGTAAGTATCAGATTTCAAGCTGGAACACTACCAGGTTAAAACTTAGATCAGTACTCAGGAGCATCTGGCTCTATTTGTCAGAGCCTCCCCAAGCGTGGGAGATGTTAATTATAGCACAGCAGAGAAATTTGTTGCTGCAGGTGACCCCAAGGTACATAGGGGGAAGAATGTTACATAATCAGTAATTCTACTAAGTTGGAATGGATCAGAAGTATTAAAAAAGGGGTTAAGTACATTATAATGATACTCCCCCAGTCTTTACTCAGATGGAGTACATTGGAAAGTTAACAGCATCCAGAAAGCCTTTAACTGGCATTGGAACTATTTTTTAAGATAATTCTTTTTCTTCTTATATTAGGATCAAGAAGCAAAATATACCTCTTACCTTCAAGATGCTTTTTTCATTTCAATGGGCAAGTACAATTCTTCTTAATGCTTTGTGTGCTTAAATAAAGTCAAGGAACAGAAGTTTGTTAGATTTCAAAGGAAAATTCTACAGTCATCAAGGTGTTAAAAACTCAAGCTGTGCAGTTGGTGGGCAATACGGTGTGATGGCTTATGAGATCTTTCCCTAGAGCATTAGCAAAACCTTTCAGGATGTACAACAGCTACTCAGGTTTTTGTGAGGGGATAGTCAGTTTTTTGGGTTATTGGTGTGGAGAGAGATGCATGCAAATTTAAGATCTTCTATCAATTATCTGTAAGTTCAGAAAAATTGTCATGACTATTATAGAAGTATGTTAAGTTCTTTTAATAATCAGTGGTAATCTTAAATTTATGTTTATAAAAAAACAGACTTCACAAAATAATAATGGTTTGCTGAGTGAATTTCAGTAATGGGTTCACAGTGACGTATGTCAATGTGATTTATGTTAATGTGATTTATCAGAAGAATGTTGTAAATAATGATAAAATTCTAAATAATTTGTTTGGTTTTGATATATATTTTTTATTACAATTTTGTCTGCTTACACAAAATATAATTCTGTTTTGAAAGAAACTGTATGTTTACAGTATGTCTAGCTTGCAAAAATTAAAACCGTGCCTATAGAAAGATTTGCTGCTTTTTAGTACGTTAATTCAGCACAATATTTAGTCCTATCAGAGAACAAAATGCAAACCATTCTCTGAAATCTGGCATTAGAAGAAATACGGGCTGTCAGATCTCTATAGAAACATCAGTAAAGAAAGAAGAGTATTAATGTCAAATATTTCTTCCTTTTTACAATATGAACCAAAATGTGATTGTACAACATACTAAAATATCTAATTTAAAAATCACACATCCAGTTTAAGCTTGATATTAATTCAGCGTAACATTGTAGGTTTTAATACAGCTGCATATTCACGCAAGACAGGTAGTACAGACTATTCTTAAAATCGTTCATGAAATATGCGTAAGGAAAGGTTAAAATTATCTGTCAGAAATACAAAGAAAAATCCATTGGACACCTTAATGTTGAGTCAATATCACTGGTTTTATAGATTTATAGTACTTGCATTATTCGTAGATACCTATTGTGTATTACCACATTTTAGACACAAAGAGGGAAGCAATTACTGTTTCAGCGAATTTGCATGACGTGGCTTCTACAGGAAAAAAGCCAGCAGAAACTCAAGATGCAAGTACAAGTACTCACCCAGGTAAGTGCTAGCCGTGTGGCATACAGCAACTGGCTATTTCTGGTATTGCTTCTTGTTAATTGAAGTATTTTATCAGTTTCCAAAATGAAGTTTTTAAAAGGAAAAACAGTTTTTAATGCTCCTTTTTGTTTCAAAAAGTATTAAACCAGTAGATACTGATAAATAAATCACACAATCTTACATTAAAATTATGATAAATATATTACCGATGCAGTTGTGTTAGTGTCTCCACATGCTTTCTCGAAGTCAGTTCTGATGTTACTTTTTCTGAAAGCTCATTGTACCTTAGATGGACTTTATCTCTGCATTTCAGACTGTATGTCACTGCAATTATTCCCCTGTCTGTTTCCCCCCAACTTTGGTTGTGAGCTGGGAAATTAGAAGTGTCCATTCAGATAATGCCATCTATGTCTTTAATTTCCTTAAATTCATGCTTTTTTTTTTTTTCCCTGCCTTATCCAGTGCTCAAATCATACCAGGATGTTGGAGTCAGTACTGGAAATGAAATTTCTGAATCTCAAAAGAATGAGTCAGTCATGTCTCTTCCTATGTCAGGTGTGGCTTCAGTCTTTCTCTACTTCATTATTTTTGTGGAATTATGCAAAAATACTGCTATTTTAATGTGGGTTTTGATAATGAGATAGCTTAATGCAGGATATAGGTAAGAATATGATCATTTATCTACTTCTCAAAACCAACTGTGAAATAACTGTGATGCAGACTATGAAAAGTTTGGTTGGAATTTTTCATGGGGCACTATACCTGTGCTTTTGTTTTCCTTTATGAGGAATTACTTTTGTGGATTTTAGCTTGGTTTTAGTGCTGGTTAATCCTGGGGACTTGGTGTTACTTAGTCCAAATGGCTTGGTAAGTGGAATGTTGAGACAGATCACTGCTCCACATGAAATTGAGCTGTAGTAGCTCAGCTAATTAAACAGTTGTTCCATGCATATGTAAGTTGTTTAATAGCTATATGCCAGGTAACACTGTTCTGGTATCAAACAGGAGTTTTATTCCCATCCAGTCATCTTTTGGGTCACTTTGTAGAACAAAATATAGAAGATGAGTTTGATTTTGGGCTAAGAAAGATTTATTTTGGTTTTAGTTTTCTCCCCCATTTTATAAATCTTTGATGAACTGTACTACGCATAATTCAGTAGCTAAGTATTTTTACTATAGTGCCAAGTGAGTATATTAACTTTTCCTTTCTTTTCAAATTCAAATGTTATTCCGTTTGGAAGAATATTTTACTACATTACATGACTTCCTTGGAGATAGTTTATTGGAGCTCTTTCTTGCCAAGTAGTATCATTTATTTGGATCAAATAAAAGTACACTTTTTTAGTATATTCAGGACGGAATTGGAAACGAATAGCAATTTAGACTGCAGTATGTTGCTCTGGTTTTAATCTTTTGAGTATTTTTCTGCTAATTTCTATCACCAAATGATTTATCAATTTATTGTTAGAAGTGAACATTAAATAAACCTATTAAGCTACATTGTCTGTTTTTTAAAAGAAATACTTACCAGCTTGTCTTACCATTTAGAATGCAGACCTGTTTCCAAATAGTTTGTCTGAAATTTTGTGGCTTTTACTCTAAATACAACGCTGACTTACTCTTTTCTCATAGAAATGCCTAGTGTTGCTGAGATACAAGCACAAGACACGTACTTAAACCAGAGATTCCCCACTGAAGTGAAAGAGACACCTTTGCCGTCCTTTCTGTCGGATGCACCTGATTTGGTTAGTGGTCCAACGTACATGATAATTGAAACAAATTTTAAGTGTACTATTTGTCTTACCTCATGAATTGAGACTCATCTGGATGAGTCACTTGTATAATGCTGTAAGGAAGACTGTAGTTATTTTGTCTCCAAAAAAAAAAAGCCTTTCAATTCAATCTGGTAAGAAGTAAATACAGGATATGGTTAATATATGCAAGACACACACATAATTCTTCATAAACTTTTTCTTTTTTAGAGTGAACATGAATATATCAGTGTGACTGATATCGAAGACAGTGATATACCTAACAATTTGCCTGTGATACCTGAGTCTGCAGAAGAGACATCTACTGCACAGCAAAATGATAAGCTTGAAATTCCATCTGCTGAAAAACTTAATCACGTGACAGCATCTGTTACTAACGCAGTTCCACCCCAGGTGCTTCAGAAGAGAGGTAAACCATTTCATTTTTAAATCGGAAAAAAAAGAGGTATATACTTTCATTGTAATACCGTTATCTCCCACAGAAAGCCTGCAACCTTCTGCTTTTTTAGCCTTGTATGTAAAAACATTTACACATTTAAATTCTTTTGTGGTGATTCCTGCTTCCCAAAACTTGCTATTAGGTGTATCACAGCTATGCCTAATCACTCAAATGTTTGCTGGTTTCCAACATCAGTGAAGTACATTTGGTGCAGCTTTTGCACCAACATTCAAAGATATCGGTGCATTCTTCTTTTTTTTTTTTTTTCCCCCAAGACAATCATCTGAAAAATTTATCAAGCCAAGTGCAGAAGGAAGATAGGCCAGATTCTACCATAGATAGTGTAACCTGGAACATACTGCATGACAGCGTGCCTTCTTCAGGGCTTCCATCCAAAGTAATTGGTAAAGAATACTTTTCCACAAAGCAGCAGGAGATGGATATGCAATTACAGAGATTACAGAACATTACGGAAAATATGGAGAAGGATTTCAGAAATACCAAACAGGTAAGTTCTGACTGCTAACTCTTTGTCTGAAACAGTTTAGTTTGTAACTTCTTTCAGCTAAAGGTAAAATTTACATTTTGGAATGATGTATATTTACATCTGATTAGTATGTATTGAGAGAAATCAAGAGTGATGCACAGTTCTTTCACCTGTTGTGCTATATCTGCTGGCTGACATGGTTACATACAATGGACCAAGTGCTGTCCAGGATTGTGATTATCTCAGTGAATGGGTAGAATATACTTAGTTTCTCTGCAACTGGGAAAATGGAACAGTACAAAAGTTCAATCTGAGCAGTAGATCTTTTTGGCAAAGATTTCTGCAGGTGTGCCTCTGCAGTATATGTAACTGTTTCTTGAATCTGTTCCAATTTATTTCATAAAATGAGACCCCACCTGCAGTACTACATTCAGCTCTGGGGCCCCCAAAGCAAGAGAGATACAGAGCTACTTGAGCAAGTCCACAGGAGGGCCAAGAATATGATCAGAGGGCTGGACCACCCCTACTATGAAGAGAGGCTGAGAGCGCTGGGGTTGTTCAGACTGGTGAAGAGTAGTAAGGACCCAGGTTAAAATCTCTAGTTGAGGTGAACCTACTTGAGCTACTTTGTTTCCTGAACAATTTCACTTGTTTTGAACCAAAATAGGATACTCCATTAAATTATGTGTAAGAGTCTGAGTAAAAAAAATGTATTAAAAGCAAACTTTGCATGAATGTCTGAGGTGTAAGTCTCAGAAATACCATGAAAAAGTATGATTACTTAGTTTTTGGATTTCATTCACAGCTAGTGAAGATGATAGAAGATTTTGAAATGGCTGCCAATTCAGACCTTGGTGCTCATCCTTCATTCTCTGGAGATGCTAGAATCAGCAAAGATGGTATGTATTCAGTTAACAGAAGGATAGTAAACTTGCAATTGAATATTGAAGTTGATTAACTTTTAATTACCAGTTAAGTTTAATGCAGTCCCCAAAGACATCATTGAAATATGCACCAAAAATCAGAAATTTGAGGGAAAGAAGTAAAATCAAAGTAGAGAATATGATTATTATGGGTACAGCTTCAACAAAAATGCATTTGAAAATATCTATGTACTTTGATGTTTTCCAAAACCATAATTCAGCACTTGGTTAAAGGGTTTTAAACACAAGTACGTATTTCTATTGTATCATAAAATCAAGTCATGGTGCTTATAGAATTACAGAATCATAGAACAGTTAGTGTTAGAAAGGACCTTAAGATGATCTAGTTCCACCCCCCCTGCCATGGGCAGGGACACCTCTCACTAAACCGTGTTGCTGAAGGCTCTGTCCAACCTGGCCTATGAACACCGCCAGCGATGGAGCATTCACGACTCCCCTGGGCAACTCATTCCAGTGCCTCACCACCCTTACGGTAAAGAATTTCTTCCTCATATCCAATCTAAACTTCCTCTGTTTAAGTTTTAACCCATTACCCCCTTGTCCTATCACTACAGTCACTAATGAATAGGGACTCTTCTCCAGGCTGAAGAGCCCCAACTTTCTCGTCCTGTCTTCATACAGGAGGTGCTCCAGTGCCCTGATCATCCTCGTGGCCCTCCTCTGGACTTGTTCCAGCAGTTCCATGTCTTTTTTATGTTGAGGACACCAGAACTGTACACAATACTCCAAGTGAGGTCTCATGAGACCAGAGTAGAGGAGCAGGATCACTCCCCTCGATCTGCTGGTCACGCTCCTTTTGATGTAGCCCAGGATATGATTGGCTTTCTGAGCTGCAAGCACACTGAAGCTGGCTTACGTTCATTTTCTCATCAGCCGACACCCCCAAGTCCTTCTCCACAGGGCTGCTCTGAATCTTCTCCTCCCAACCTGTAGCTGTGCCTGGGATTGCTCCGACCTTGCAGATGTAGGACCTTGCACTTGGCATGGTTGAACTTAATCAGTTTGGCATCAGCCCACCTCACAAGCATGTCAAGATCCCTCTGGGTGGCATTCCTTCCCTCCGATGTATCAACCAAACCACCCAGCTTGGTGTCATTGGCAAACTTTCTGAGGGTGCACACAATCCCACTCCCCATGTCACCTACAAAGATGTTGAACAAGACCGGTCCCAACACTGATCCCTGAGGGACACCACTCGTTACTGGTCTCCAGCTGGACATTGAGCCATTGACAGCAATCCTTTGCATGTGGCCATCAAGCCAGTTCTTTTTCACCAAGTGATCCATCTATCAAATTGATGTTTCACGAACTTAGTGACGAGGATGTCATGTGAGACAGTGTCAAATGCTTTGCACAAGTCCAGGGAGATGACATCAACTGTTCTACCTCTGTCCATCAGTTCCGTGGCCCCATCATAGAAGGCCACCAGATTGGTCAGGCAGGATTTCCCCTTAGTGAAGCCATGGTGGTGGTCACCAACCACCTTGCTGTTTTTCATGTGCCTTAGCTTGCCTTCCAGGAGAATCTGCTCCAAGATTTTGCCAGGCACAGAGGTGAGGCTGACTGCTCTGTAATTCCCTGGCTCTTTCATTTTGCCCTTCTTGAAAATGGGGGTTATATTTCCCTTTTTACAGTCATTGGGAACTTCACCTGACTGCCACAATTTTTCAAATATGATGGACAGTGGCTTAGCTTTTTAATTCACCATCTCATTCAGGACCTGTGGATGGATTTCATCAGGTCCCATGTACTTGTGTACATTTAGGTTCTTAAGACGATCTCAAACCAGATCCTCTCCTACAGTGGGCCCAGGGTCTTCATTCTCATAGTCCCTGCATCTGCCTTCCAAGACTTGGGTGGTGATGTCAGAGCATTTGCCAGTGGAGCCCAAGGGAAAGAAGTCATTACTAAGTGCTTTGCTTGTTGATATTAAAGGATATGAAAGTTCTCCTCGGTTTTTGTTGTGTGTAAAAAGAAACTTTCTTCGAGATTCTTCAGTGGCTATTTAGTTGTAAAATCTGCTGATTTTAGTAAAAGCTCACAGAAGCTGAAGTTTTTGCAAGAGCTGAGATCTTGAAGTTTCTTGTTTGTGTAACAATTGACTATATAGTACCTATTTTCTTATAGCTCCTCTACTGTGCCAAGGAGGAGCATACTAGGGGTACCTATGTGAGGCCCATTTTGCATTCATACCAAAACATAGTCTAATCTACTTACGAAATTAATACAGAGCCAAGTGGTAGAACCAACTCATGGCTATGATTTATATGTAGGGCTGTTTAGGATATTCATTAGCTTCACACAGAACAAGTTATATTTTAGTCTTTTTGTTTCCATGTATGGGGCTGGTGCATGCATCACAACTCTGGTAGTGCCCTGTCATAGTGAAGCACAGCTAATTTTGGTTCAGATTGTTAAGATAAACTAGCTATGCCACTAACAAATGTGAGTAATAGTTTATGCATTGTGGTGGGATTTTGTTGCTTGGGTTTTTTGGTTTATTTTTTTTATGTTTTGAGGGGGGAGGTGTTTTGTGGGGGTTTTTGTGAGTGTGTGTGTATGTGTTTTTTCCATTGGTTGATACTAATTACTGTTTGGTTTGGGTTTTTTATTTATTTATTTATTTACTGGGTTATTTTTTTTTCTTTTTGACATAATCTGAACATTATTTGATGGGCATGATTTTTTGCAGATGTTACAGGTCATGACAAGGAGGGCTTAAACCTGCAATATCCTGTACCCAGTTATACGGCATTGGAAGCACACTCCCCTGCCTCAGCAGCTCCTGCTTCTGGGTTTTACAGTAGTACAAAGTCATCTTCTGGTATCTTCAGTGTTTATTTTTGCCTTTTTCTCCTTTTAAAAATAAGTAAAGCTTTTCTTCCAAATGTAGTACTTTCTCCTAGGTGTTATACGCAATGCCTATGAGCTCTTAAAAGTCAGTTGTCAGTCTTTTAAAATGGCTTCATGGATGTATGTTGATAATGTGTTCATATGTTCTATGACAGAGCAGTATCACTAAGTTGAACAGTTGAATGTTTCAAAGTTTATATACAAGCTTTCTCATGAAGCTGTCTTTATCATCTCTTGTCACCACTTGAACACCTCCTGTATGAAGATAGGATGAGAAAGTTGGGGCTGTTCAGCCTGGAGAAGACTGCTTGGAGACCTCATAGCAGCCTTCCTGTATCTGAAGGGGGCCTCTTCCAGTATCTGGGGACGGACTGTTCATTAGGGACTGTAGTGAGAGGACAAGGGGTAATGGGTTCAAACTTAAACAGAGGAAGTTTAGATTGGATATGAGGAAGAAATTCTTTACTGTAAGGGTGGTGAGGCACTGGAATGGGTTGCCCAGGGAAGTTGTGAATGGTTCATCGCTGTCAGTGTTCAAGGCCAGGTTGGACAGAGCCTTGGGTGTCATGGTTTAGTGCCCCATGGCAGAGGAGTTGGAACTAGATGATCTTAAGGTCCTTTCCAACCATAACTATTCTATGATTTTATGATTCTATCTTCCTCCTATGTCTAGGGAGGTGGAATCTGAACTAAATCCAACCCACATCAGCAAATAAATTGTTTTATATCACTATACAGTAACTGCTGGTTGTGTCCTAAAGCATTATTTTTTGAGGTCTCATCTCATTTTGCAAGCTGACAGTAAATTGATTTTTGCGATTATGAAGACTGCACTAGCAATTGAGAAGAAAAATCACTATGCAAACAACCTATTGCTGTGTTTAAAAATGTAGTGTGTCTTCTTTTGTCGGCACATTGCCTGCATTGCTTTCATTTAAGTTCTAAATGATATGTACTTTGTACAGGTGAACATACATTTTTCACTCACATTTGCAGCAGTCTGTCATAAAAGGTGTTAAAACATGTCTCCTATATGTGCATACAGCAGAAGTGAATCTCAAATGGCATGCCCGCACAGATGAAATGAAGCTGCAACTAAGTTGCAGCTAGAATTTTTTGAGAGTGGAATTTGGGTTAGGAAAGATAATAGTGCTCTTCCTTCCAAGACATCCATACTGCTCTTCAGCTGCGCTTCCTGAATTGCAGGAGTTTGCAGTCTGGCTTCTTCATGTAAATGGCAATCGTTAATTTGCCATAGAACACGGTATAGCTAATTGGAGCATATAATTTCCAATCAGTTGGAACTCATAAACTTAGTTTGATTGTGGTAGAAGACTTAACAAGAGTAATCTTGTCTTCCTAACAAAACTAGCCATGTCAGTCAGGGAGCTATTAATGTTCTCTGCAGACTACGTATTAACTAGGGGTTAATGCTCTCTTGGGTTATTAAACTCATGTTCAATATTAATTTATTTTTAATGTTAGCATATTCAGGTTGATATATTTCTGTACTTTGTCCTATGGGCTGCTTAATTTGTGTTACTGATTTGTCTAGAAGTGCTAAACTTTTAATAACAAAGGCTGTTTCTGTTTCAGGCAAAGATCTATGTGATAGGTATGTATTTTGATACTGGCTTTGTTGCAAATTTGTTTACTTTAAACTCCTACTAAAAAGTGGACTGTCAAGGTGGAACCATCACCTGTGTAAAAGCCTAGGCATTCATTTTCAAGCTGAATGGAAGCCTTTTTATTAATTAATTTCAGGCATTTACTTTTATTCCTGTAATACCTGTTAAATTTACTTCATGCAAATGCTTTGTTAGCTTTCAAAGTTGCTTTCTAGTTACAAGTAATAGAGTTGTTAATGTAGATGCTGCTATTGTTGATGTGTTGATGTGCATGTGTTATTTCTTTGATGTGCAAAGCACTAGTTTTTGATCAAGGATATGTAACAGCTTCCAGTATTCATCTACTGTGGCCCAGCTATCAGCAGAAAGTTTTGGAAGTGTTACTCTGTGAACAGGGTAAAGCAACAGACTGAAGCACCCTGTGGATGCTTCTAGTCTTCTGGTCTGCCAGGCTTAGCCTCCTCTGCCCCAGCCATGTTCATGCACCCCAGTGGAGGTCAGGCATTTCAGCTCTGAATGGGGCCATGTTTCTGGATGGTTTACTTAAAGCCCCTTTTGCAGCAGTACCCCTGATGATAGTCAGATCTCACTCATTCTGTCCCATTCACACTTGTGGTGCTAATTGTTGGCTGAGGTGTACTATGTGACAGCAAAGCTGAGGTGGTGGCTGGTAACCTTTCAAAGATAGTGCATCTGCACACCCAGATTTTGCTTGTGTGCATCAGCATAGTGAGATATAGGGGAAAGAATATTCAGGCCAAAGGCTTCTCTTTAAATGACATGAATATTCTCCTGTTAAGGGTAAAAGGAAAGATTTTAGCTTATTATTCTTACAGGCATGTTCTACTTTAAATTTGTAACAATTTTTTGTCCTGACTTTAAGCCCTTTAGAAGATCCCCTGCAAATAACTGGTCTGAGTGATGTTACTGATATCATTACTGATCTGGTAGTAAAAGGTGATGTCTCTCCATTGGAGCTGGGCTTTACAAAACTTCAAGCTGAGAAAATCTCCAGGTAAACCATGGCTGCTTTTTGTTACAAGCTAGTTAAATAATTTTAACCCTGTTTGTTCTTCTCATAGTTCACACCCTGTAAACAATGGAAACAAGCATGTAATCCAACTTGATTTTAATTAGACTAGTATTAAAACTGTTTAATAGCCACTATTTTACAGCTATTATTGTCAAATGTACTAATTACATTTTTATTATTTTGGTTTTGAAATTCTTTCCTTCCTATTTGCTTGTTGATCTTTTACCAGGTATAGGCTAGGGCATGGCTCTGTATGTGCAGGAAATTCAGTTCAGCCAAAGTGGTTGGAGCCTTCTAAAAGATAAAATAGAAATTTCCTATCCATGGCAAAGTAGCTTCAGAACCTTCCCACCCCAGTCTCCAGCTTGTCACTCTCTTCTCCCAGCTGGAGGCTTCTACACCTTCTTGACTGTCAGTTACAAAATCAGCTGTGTTCTTCCCTGAGATAGTAGGAAACACCTGTAATTTCACCCTGTTGTTTGTGGTATCAGTTGCTTACAAGACAAAAATACAGTGGTTTAGGATGCCAAACAGTTTGTTGCATTAGTGCAGCGGTTCACACCAGTTTAAGATACCTATTTCAGGATGTTCTAGTGACTGATTTGGGTAG
Organism: Psilopsiagon aurifrons; assembly: GCA_025447955.1. Taxonomy (NCBI): domain Eukaryota; kingdom Metazoa; phylum Chordata; class Aves; order Psittaciformes; family Psittacidae; genus Psilopsiagon; species Psilopsiagon aurifrons. The sequence continues at coordinate 11,818 of JAOEHY010009984.1, forward strand.
AATGTAGTTCTCTGGTTTACATATTCTAAGATTTATTCAGAATGTAAAAGGAGCTCAAGGAACTCAAATTTTAATCTCTGCACAGATAAGTATATCCTTGCGATCCATATTAGTAATGGATACATCAACATTTAAATGTTGCTAGCTGTTTTGTGCAAGTACATGAATATTTTTTAAATCACTAAAAATCCAGAAATGTGTTCAAGTTGTATTTAATCAAAACTGACTAAAGACCTAAACACAACTCAGTTTCACATACTTATTTTCATACATGACTCTGAACACTTCTGATAATGACACTTCCCATTGCCATAAAGTAAATCAACATTCAGATGTGTCAAAGTTGTAATTCCCTGAGGGCTTTAATGCCTCAATCCTTAAGTTTTCGGTTGAACTACAGCTACTAAAGATACCTTATTTTTCTACAATCATATCTTCTTTTGTTTCTGGAATTATGAGTACCTGCCAGCCTTGAAAATGAGAGAAGTTTAAAAATGAGACATTTATAATTGAAACACTTGTCTTGGAAAAATCTCTTTAAGTTTTTGGGGCAGTACTTTCAGTTTTACAGTGAAGAAAACATTTATTTCCCAGCTGCTTATTTTAAAGAAAATTGCAAGATGAATTAGTAAATATTTCTGAAGAACTCTGAGGATGCAGTGATGTTAGCATTCCTTATTGGCTGTGCTTTTCTGTTGTTAATAGTCTGAGTTAGTGTTTTTGAAAATACATTGAACAGGTAGACATGTGAAGGAGCTCATAGATTGACAGGAGGGAACAAAAAGGATGACAATCTCGCTGGCCTTCTTTTCTTCTTAGATACTTATAACATATGCACTTAAAAATGATGATCAAAGTGACTTGCAGGTTTTTTGTCCCATTAATCCTATAGAGACAGTAACAGATGGTCCGCATTTAAAGCTTTGGTCCTATTATCTGAATGTAGTTGACAAATAAAAAAATTAGGAAACATCTTGGAAGTTACTTGTGTGGCAGGATTTTGTGAAGTAAAGTTTTGCCAAAGAAAATGTCTCCATTTTTCATTACTTACGCTTCCAGCTGAGTTAGAATTGTAAAGGAATTGCAGTATTCTTATCATTACGTGTAGCTGTAGCTGCGGCTTAGAGAATGAGCTAGGTTATTTCCCATTTACATCTCTCTCAGGGTTCATGATTCTGCTGCTGGACATTCTCGAAAAACAGAAAAGGAGAAGAAAGAGATACAAGCATGGATGAAAAGAAAGCAAAAGGAAAGAATGAGAGAATATGTGAAGAAACTGAATGAGCAAAGACAGAAAGAGCATAATCCATTCAGTCCAAAAAAGAATGGGGTAGGAATAATGGATATATTGAAGAGTAATTGTTATGTATTTTACAACTGTTTATTGTTCAGGTTAGAAAATACAAACGTTGTTGGTGATTTTTTTTTTCCTATTTTAAAGTTGGTTTTATTGGAACCATCTGTAGTTGCGTCAGAAGTGATCAGTAAGCAAATATAAGCTTGCTGTAATGCCAATTTACTGCAGGTGGCAATTTCAACCTGCCCCCCAGCTCTAGATTCAGGTAGTCCATTGTCTGTAATGGATAAAGCTGTAACATATAATGGATAAAAGCTGTATTTTGCCAGGGAGTGATAACTACAAAGGTTGTAAAGGTGTGTTTACATCTTGTTTCATCTGCCCTTGCACCTCCTTAAAACCCTCAATGAATTTAAAAGGTGAAGTTCAGATGCCAGCATCCTTCACAAATGCAGCAGTATACTGAGGGCTGCCATCCTTGTCATTCACACAGACATAAGTGTATGCAGTTACAGGGGGTCAAAAGGGATGTTAGAATTGAAGGCTGGTTTCAATACAGGCACAGCAAACAATGATTTTCCTCACAGAATTATTTTAGTTTTAAGTTCAGTTAGTAAAAACACGTTTATGGCCTAATGTATTTCTTCTGACCTACACTGTGCTGGAAGTAACCCAAGGTGGGGTTGGTAGGGGGTGGAAGTACAAATGTAGTTCAGAAATAACTTCCCAATCAGTATTAAGTCTTAAAATATGCATTTGTCATCTGGATACCTTTCAGGAACAGAAAAGACACTGCTGAGTCAGGGAAAGCTTCAGGGGTACAGGACATGAAACCTAGCAACAGCAAATACGTCCCTGTACTTTTTGATCATCAGCCAAATGTAGGGTATGCTGTGAATTCACAATGAAGCTACACTGTTTTAACTCCCAGGCAACAAACATGTAAGGCATGAAAGTTTCCTGTTGCTAAGTAATATAATTGTATTCACTTTAGAAAGAGTAACAGATTTTATCTATGAAATACAGTGTTTCCCCTGGTGTTTAAACAGTCTTTTAGAGTTGAACCCGGGTGCTCTTTTGTATGTGTTTAGGGAGAAGCGATTCAGGAAAAATGTGTCCTGCTTCTCTCCCTGTCCTTTGTTGCCAACTCATATATACTTGATACTTTTGTTATAAGCTTTTCTTCTGAAATCATTGTAAGCTTTTCTTCTGAAATCATTAGATGGATTCTCAGCTTTTGGTATTTGCTTTCTTTTTTCTTTTCTATTTTTAGAAGAAAGCATTCAAAAAATAAATAAAATGGTACGCTAGGAAACACAGGTCCAAGTGTAACCTTACCCTGTTTTTTAAATTAGTTACTGTTAGGAAGGTCACTGATTTTTAAGAAATTGAAGGTGAGGCCGTTTGAAACTGAGCTCGACATAGAAGGCATCTCCTTAGGAATGTTAGTGTTAATGAGCTATGGAAGGTGTGACTGCAAGCTTGCAGTATATTTTTGGAGACTGAAAAGTTATAGACAGTCTTACCTGAGTTTCCTGATAGGACCAGGTGCTTTCATATTGTTGTTCATTCAGGAGAGGGTCTTTAATAGTAACTGTCAAGTCAAATAGGTATACATTTTGAGAGTGAAAGATTGGAATGAAATACATGATAAGTTAATTATTATTATTCTTTCTTGCACAGCATTGTAGTCTTACCTCTAAGGATATTAAATGCCTCCAGAAGATGAAAGAAGAAAAACACAAGTAAGTTTCTGTAATTGTAACTTCTTGTATTCTTATTTATTTGTTAATATTCCAGGTTAGCTATCTTCAGCTAAAAATGGCATTTCAACTAGAAGCATAAATAATCCATATTTGCTTTATGATTTAGGAAAACTCAGAATGTATTTCCTCCTTTGACTTTATTTTTCACTTCCTGGATATGATTTTTTTCTTTATTTTTTTTTATTCCCCCAACACTTATGACTTGAATGACTTACGACTTGAATGACTTAACAATAAATGACTTATTCATTCTGACAAAACATTGTTAATAAATGTTATAGCTTTTTGTTGATGAGCTTAGAAGAATTAGTGTATCTTCTCTGAAAGTGTAAAAGTGTGTTCTATTCTGGTTAGCATTTAACCTTACAAGAGTCACAAGGCAGCTGCTATTAAATGAGTGACAGTATGAGGTAATATGTAATACTTTTTTCTCCACAGAGCCCTGTTCGCTGAACATCACAATGTGAGAATATCACAAGCACTTTCACTGATGAATGAAATGTTATCTGAAACAGTGGTGTTAGCTGCAAATGAACATAGAACACTGTCAAAGTCTGGATCACCTCAAGAGTACAAAAAAAGGTGTATGGCATCTGCTAAAAGGTAAAAAAATTTAAGTGTTAAACCTGCTCTAATTTATCAGTGTCTTTACCACACTTCAAGTCGGTCTGCAATTTGAAGCTGATTGGTACAGGATTAGCTTGAAAGAAACTTTATATTCTGACAAAATAGGAGATGCACTTTATCTGGATCAGAGTGTCTAAGTTCCTACACCAGTCTTCTTCCATCCACTAGTATAGTCTTGGAGGGAACCTTAAAAATGCTTTTCACCGCCAACTCTTTTCAGAGCTATAGCAAATGTCCTAACCCATTCCACTCAAAAGCAGTAGCCCTGGACTATTGCCAGCATTATAGTTAATGATCTGAAGAACATCTAGTAACAAGTAAGGAGCAAATGAAAGTACTGCTGTCCATGCATACAGCCTAATTTGAGTTCAGCAAACTCTAGGTTTTCTGTCTTCCTTTTTCCTTTCTAATTTTTTTTCATTTCTTAGGAATTGTTCTTTCTTTTGCACTTTGTTGCTTACTGTCTTTTGAGAAGACGATGATATGAGTATTATAAGTCAGTAGATTTATTCTGTTTGATGGCATTAATGTCACGTGTTTATATGTAAGCCAGGTGTATACTGCAGTTTCCTTGTCTACATACTATTTTATGTTTTCCAGAATAATAGGAGAACAAATAATCCTGTAACTTCCAGACTTAAATATTTCATCTGGTTAAAAACATCTGGTTTAGTAATTGAAGTTCCCGGACAAAACTTTATGAGGGCAGTTGAAGTATATCAGCCCTGCCTGAATCAGAAGCACTAGGGAATGTCATTGCAGGAAGCCACCTTAGGAATGGCAATAACCTCTTAAGTTTTGTGGGCTGCCTCTTTGTAAAGCCAGTTTGGTATGTCTTCACTATGATTGCCAGCAGTTCTGGTTCTGGTGGGACTTACTGGCCCCACAGGTAGCGTGTTTTGCTGATCCTCAGCTAAGTGGGCTGAAGGAGGTTTCTGTGGTCTTTTTGCCTCATCTGAATAAGACCTGCTAGATGTAAGTTGTGTGCAGGAATGCTGTGTAGTAGACAGTGGTATTTGGGCTTTGTTTTTTTCTTGTAGAGGGCATCCAAACAGTTCTGTTGTGTCAGAAAGGAGCAGAATTGCTGCCAAACCCAGCTTTGGGCAAAAAGTACACTGTTTCGCTCCATCTCTTGGTTTAGCACATTCCAGGGGTAAGTACAGAACTTTATCAAAAAAGCACGAGCTGGACATGATCTTTAACTTACTTCAGGATTTTGGGAGTGTCATGGGTTCAGCAGTAGCAGTCATTTTTTCTCCTTAGTAGTTGGTGCAGCACTGTGTTTTTGACTTGTGGCC
>JAOEHY010009988.1:0-11891 GCA_025447955.1 Psilopsiagon aurifrons
TCCATCCCTGGTGGTGTTCAAGGCCAGGTTGGACAGAGCCTTGGGTGGCATGGTTTAGTGGGAGGTGTCCCTGCACAGAGCAGGGGGGTTGGAACTAGATTTTAAGGTCCTTTCCAACCTTAACTGTTCTGTGATTCTATGATTCTATCTAATGAGCCCAAATTCCAGTATGAAGCTTAAAAAGAGGTGGCCAGATTACTTCAGATTAATTCAGGGACCTGCAAATAAGGTGGTTCATCCTGAAATCCTCAAATTTCTGCATTAGCTTTTTCATTCTCATCTTGTCCTGGGCTCAGCAGTAGCAGTCATTTTTCTCAGTCTTAGTAGCTGCTGCAGTGCTGTGTTTTTGACTTTCAGATGGGGAACAGCACTGATAACAACGATGTTTTTAGTTGCTCCTCAGTAATGTTTACTTTGACCAAGGACTTTTCTGAGTCTCATGCTCTGCGAGGGAGGAGGAGAAGCCAGGAGGAAGCAGAGACAGGACACCTGACCCAAACTAACCAAAGCATACCACAGCACATCATGCCCAGTATATAAACTGGGGGCAGTTACATGGAAGGGTTTGATTGCTGCTCGGGTCTGACTGGGTATCGGTCAGTGGGTGGTGAGAAGTTGTATTCGCTTCCCTTGTTATTTCCACTATTATTATTATTGGTGGTAGCAGTAATGTTTTGTGTTATACCTTAGTTACTGGAGTGTTCTTATCTCAACCCATGGGAGTTACATTCTTTTGATTCTCCTCCCCATCCCTCTGGGATCAGGGGGGTAGAAAAGGGGGAGGGGAGTGAGTGAGCAGCTGCATGGTTTTGGGTTGCTGGCTGGGCTTAAACCACAAAACCTCTACTTTATGAGCCCTTCCTTTAGGAGGCAACATTTCTGGAGGTGTCTGTTTTCTCCTGTTATGTGACACAAATGCTGTTTATCAGCTCTTCCACAAGAGCCCATCTTCTTGGGGCTGCACTGTGCATGCAGTGCATTGGCAATCTGACAATGTTTATTGTATTCACCACGCTGATGCAAGTCAATGAGCAAATACTTAGTAAAGAGGCTTGTATTTACTAGCATTTTGAAGCACGACACAAGAGTGATCTTTTGCTTGTAAATGCCGTATGTGCCTTGAGAACCCAGTTCTTTCAACTGTAATTTATGATTTCTTGTAGCTGGACTACACCAAAGGAATTAGTGAAGGCAACTAAGTAATATGTATTCATATATGCTGACTGGCAGGATCCAGTCTCCAAGGAAATTGTTTTTAGGAAAGTATACCTAAGTTTAATGCTTAGTTTTCATATATATGACAAAGCAATTGAGAACCATTGTGCATAAGACTTTCAGATAGGTCATCTTCACAGACTATGGCCATAAACACAGCATACCTGCAACCAAGATTAGTCAACACAGTTTGGCAAAGCCACTACAGAGTGACAATCTAATACATTCTTTATTTACGTTCAGACAGCTACAAGTCTTGATGCTTTTTTATAGTGAGAGGAAGCCATCAGTCAGGACCCAGAGTCCATCAAAGCTACCAATGATTTTCATTTCTCAGGCTTTATGATGTTGAAAGTAAATTGGGTTGAAAACAGAAAGCTTGAGAACAGCATGCCACCTTGGACTGTTGCTCTGATCTTTGCATTTGGTTTTCTTCTTGAAACGCAGCCTATTTTCTTGTCAGGCCTGCAGTTAGATACCTGAGCAGTGACTGGACATCATGGCTGACACTCTTACTGTGATTTCAGGCATATTTTCTTGACCATTATTATTGCTATTGTAAAGTCAACCACAATAAAAAAAAAAGGCATCCTTGCAAACTGGGACTAGCATTTCAATACCAATACCATGGGTTTATAAGCCAAATAGATGAAGAAAGACCCACTATTGACTTACAGTCAGATTCCAAGAAATGATATTTGCATCTTCCAAACACTTGCTTTTCAACATTCTTTTGCTAGTAGGCATTTATTGTTTTATAAAATGGAGTTGGTTAGAAATCACCAATCTCGCATAAATTGTTTTGTAGTATTGTGGGGTTTGTGTGTTAATTCTAATCTAGACAATGAAGCGATTTTACTACTGGTTCTGTGGACAAATTAAGAGTTGTGAGTCACTCCCAGAGATCATCCATGAAGTCAGAGGAAAATCCTTCTGTAAATAATTATTTCTAGAATAAATAAATGCACTGTACTAATAGGGAAACATATACATGGGATTTAGGCCACCTCATTTTTGTACCTTGTTCTGAGTGGAAGCAGTATGAATTTTGACATTGAATCATTGCAAATAATTTAACTCAAGGTGCTGAAAAAACATAAGTGAGAACATACTTGCATGCAGTCCTCAGGTAACTGCAGTCTCCTAATAATTATCCTATGTATCTTGTAAGCAGCACAGTAAATTGAAGTGCAAATTTATAAACCTTGGCCAGAGGTATGTTATTTTTTCTTTACAAATGCCTTTTTGGCTAGTGAAGAAGGAATAATCTAGGTATTAAAAAAAACAAAAACAACTTGGAAATTTCTGTCCCTCCATCTGTTAATCACTTAACTCATAATCCTGTGTGTAATGCTATTACAAATGCATAAATAATTGCTTCAGCCTTGAGCTGCATGCACTGCTTAAATAACTCAGCAATATATTACTTCTCCAGGAATGACTAGAGCTTAGAAAGTGTACCTAGCAGAAATACCTATTTCTCTTCATTACATATGCTGACAGCTTTCAGATTAGTATTTTGTTGTCATCACTGATGTAGCCAACATTAAAATGGATGTATAGTGAGTTCCCATTTCTACATGTGTGGCTGTATTGGATGAGCTCCAAATGGCCTAGATGCCCTGCTGTTCATCTCTAATTATTTTATGCGGGGAAGGCAGTTTGCTGAGGGCATTTCTGGAAAGGGAAGCCAGTAGCCAGTGGCTCCATGAGTTTTACACTAGATGGCGTGTAGATAAGCTAAGAGAGTTAAATGGGTTGAGAATTACTAAATATTGCAATCAGCTGCTCCAGGCATGGAAGGGATAGGAGCAATGTTGAAAAAAAGATAGAAACAATATCTGTGATTAAAAAAATAGGGGTTTCTCATCTTTTGCTGTTGTTTTTTCTTTTTTTTTTCTTTGAAAATCTGACATTGATGGATTAGAAATAAAACAGTGAGCATCTCTACTGAAATGAATTGATGTGCATCACCTATTGATGGATTGTTGGATTGTTGCCTGCTGATGACACTGCAGAACTTGTCGTTGTGGCACCCAAAGTGGGGCATGAAGGGCTGAGATAATGACAGATCTGACCAGAGTGTGTCTAATCGTATTTGTCTAATTGTATTTGGCTTTCAAATTGGTTACTCTTGTTCTTAGATTTTCAGCATGTCGCACCTTACTTACAGACGATATTTGCTGTTTTAGTGTTTATTGGCTGGGGGGCCTGGGCTAAGGTTCTTGTTTTGATGTACTTTATGGTAACGACTTGTAATACAATAGGCTCATTGATCATGAAACTGATCAGGCTTGTGTTCCCAGTGTGGTCACCAACTCTATATGTTGGGAGGTATATAACAGAAGTGTTTAACAATTCCACATCTTTTTTTTTCCCTCCTTGGGTGGTCAACCTGTGAAGCAGACATTCCCTTATACCCCTGGCCCCTCCACCAGACCATTTACAGCATCATTTGAGAGTTCTGAAGGTTTTGGATGGCCTTTGCGTACCCTTGAGGCCTGCCTGCTGATTGTGATGGAGATCTCCATGTTGGCACGCATACAGAGTGTGTTTTACCCACGACCATTTCGTCTGATCTCGAAAGTTAAGCAGAGTCAGGTTTGGGTCTTGTCTAGGGTTAGATGACGATATAGGAGGACCAAGAGATTTTCCCAAGGCTGGACAGTCATGAGTGGCCGGGTGTGTGGGATAGTATGGGCCAATGGGCCCCTCCAGTGCTTTGGAACTTCACCACTGAACAAGTGCAAAATCCGGAAAAACTAGTAAAACACTTAAATAAGTTGTGTTGTCATCCTGGTCACACCAGAGAGGGACAAATCATGGCAACATGCTGGGGCTTGGCCTATGCTTACAGAGACCAGTTCAACACTAGCCAGCACCTTCAAAGGGAAAAAGATGTCTGTGGATATGATGGCAAAGCAGCATGCAACGCAGCTACTCCAACTTCAAGTACAGCAGCTATACCAACCCCAGTGACTCAAACTCTGACTACAACAGGCAGTCCAACTGCTGCTGCTACTCAGCCCCCAAGCACAGAGGCTTCACCAACCCTGACAACAGATATTGCAGCCACTCCAACCCTAGTGGTAGACACTGCACACACTTCAACCACAGTGATAGCCACTGCAGCTAAACCAAAGGAACAATTCGTGCCAATATTGGTTGCCCCTGTACACAAGGGGAAATGCAAACAAGAGCAACCTGTACAGTGAAAAAAGGTGAAGAACCAATGCACTTTCTACATGGGACAGCATCTGAACAAGAGTTATTATTACATGAATCAGAGGAAGAAGAAGAGGTGACTTCTCAACCCTGGACCTCAACAGAGGTATGGAATATGTGAAAAGATTTCACCTGTCATCCAGGGGAGCACATCATCACCTGGTTGCTCCAATGCTGGGACAATGGGGCCGATGGTTACAAACTAGAAGGTAGGGAAGCCAAGAAGCTGGGATCACTTGTTAAGGAAGGGGGAATTGACAAACCAATTGCAAAAGAGAAACGGTCCCTCAGCCTTTGCAAGCGGCTCTTGGCAGCTGTGAAGGAAATGCTTGCATACAAGGGTGATGTTATGACTTGTTCGGCCAAATGGGCTACTCTAGAGAAAGGCATCCAGTCTCTGAGGGAATCAGCCATTCTAGAGATGATCTGTCGCACGCTGGATGCCAGGAATGCACCCATAGATCCAGATGAAGTTGAATGTACACAACCCATGTGGAGGAAATTTACACAGAGTTCACCATCGTCATATGCCCATTCATTGGCAGCAGTAACCTGGAATGACATAGCACCACTAGCAGCGGATGAAATGATTCATAAACTCCGAGAGTTTGAAGTCAATCTCACTCTTTCCATCATTTCAGCTGTGGAAAAACTGTCCCAGGAGTTCAAATAATTGAGAGATGATCTATCCGATCTATCCAGCTCTCCACGCGTACCAACCCACGTCTCAGATATTAACCAAAGGTGCCCCTACTGCTCAAGAGAGAAGATATAGGAGGTACATGCCACAGGCTTCCCTATGGGTTTACTTGTGAGATCATGGAGAAGTGTACCTCAAGAGGATTTGATTTTAGGCAAAAACAGCCAATGAACTCAATTGTACACGGTTGCCTGCTATGTAGCACTTTTATAGCCCACCAACTAGGTGTCTTCAGGTCACCTGTGACTGGCTCTGACTTTCCTCTTGTCATAATCCCAACTAAGAATGAACTTTGAAGAAACAAGACAAGCTCATCAGTGACCAGAAGAGCAGTGACTGGCATGATGCGGTATCATCAGCAATCAACTATCCAACACTGCGCACCACCTCTCCTGCTCTGAAAGATTGTTGCAAGAGATGGAGCCCAACATCATGGAATGGATGAATTCTCCAGCTTTATAGGGATTGGTCCATGAACTAGGGAATAATATCCTGCTCTTTGCGTGCATGTGGGGGTGTATATATATATATATATATATATACACACACACATATATGAGACAAAAGCAATGATATATTGAAAATGTGGGATCTCAGCATGACATGAATGGTATGGAATAATGGGTGGATACTGTCCTGGGTTCAGCAGTAGCAGTCAATTTTCTCCTCCTTAGGAGCTGATGCAGTGCTGTGTTTTTGACTTTCAGATGGGGAACAGCACTGATAACACCGATGTTTTTAGTTGTTGCTAAGTAATGTTTACTTTGACCAAGGACTTTCTGAGTCGCATGCTCTGTCAGGAAGGGGAAGCCAGGAGAAAGCAGAGACAGGACACCTGACCCAAACTAACCAAAGGTGTCTTCCATACCACAGCACATCATGCCCAGTATATAAACTGGGGGCAGTTACCTGGAAGGGTGAGATTACTGCTTGGGTCAGGCTGGGTATCAGTCAGTGGGTTGTGAGCGGTTGTATTTTCTTCCCTTGCTACTTCCCCTTATCATTATTATTACTGGTGGTAGCAGCGGTGGTTTTGTGTTATACCTTAGTTACTGGGCTGTTCTTATCTCAACTGGGAGGAGTTACATTCTTTTGATTCTCCTCCCTATCCTTCTGGGAGCAGGGGGGGAGGAAAGGGGTGGGAGCAGCTGCGTGGTTCTGGGTTGCTGGCTGGGCTTAAACCATGACATATCATAAGGATGGTCCTTGGGTGGTTGTTCTGCCAGGGTGTTAGTGTACATATGCCTGTCACAAAGAGGTCTTCTTTTGGTCAATACAGAATTACATGATTTTTTCCACCTGAAATAAGATGTGTGTACACTGACCTGAGCCTGTGCAAGACTCCACCTGCACTGCACCTCTCCCCAGGCGCTGTGTGTGACCTGTCCCGTGATCTGCATGCTCACATTCCTCTCTTATCTTTGGCCATGCACTATCCCATGCTTAGTAACTTTATCTCAATCACTTACTTTCAACAGGACTGTGTATCTTACAACGCTCTTCTGACCTTGTTGGCACTTTCATCTTGTGTAAACAGTTTATCAGTCACAGAGATGTGAAGTTCCTTTCAGTCAACACTTAAGGCAAAGCTTTTATTTGAGCAGTGTATGGTCTGAGCTATGCTCCAGTGAAACTGATACCAGTGATACAGACCTGTACCCCAAGATGAATGTTGTCGTAATTTGGGGTGGCATAATTTTAATTTAAACTGTGGTTCAAAAAATAATGGTATCCACCAAGTAACTGAAATACTGTATTTTTCTTAAAAGTAGAACACAACAGAGCATCTCTGTTTTTTATGCTTATTGCCATGACAAATGCTATATGGCAGGATTCAAAAAGGGTGCTGTTAGTTCATTTTTGAAAACTCATAGTGCTTTGACATCTCTGTGTAGAGCAAAATCTCACACTACTGTAAACTGGGAATTTTCTTTGGATGTTTATCTAAACATATGCATACCCTTAATGTGATCAGGTATAAGCTTATTAAGAGATTCCTTCATTAACTTTGAAATCTCAGCTGAAAACACCAGAGTATTTATATGTGTTCATCAGAAAAATCTGTAGTTGTGCAAATAGTAAAGCTTCTGCATTGACAACTCACTATTTGTATTAGTGGTTGGCTGTACGGTTGACTAAATACCTGAGATATGATCTGAACTTGATTTTTAAGATAGGTAATTAAAACATTAACACAGTTTTTAAAATTGTTGAGATAATTCTAAATACTTACAGACACTTTGCATGTATATAACATATGTTCAAGTGCACACATCAGAAGAATAAAATTAAGACTGTAGTGGGAAAGTGCAACAAGAAATTAGAAACATGATTTGACATTTGTTTCAATAATATTAAACTGCCATTTTCCCCCATTCACTTGCATATGCTTATTATTAAAGCCTGTAATTATCATGATTGCAGACCCCTTTCTAGGCAGTGCAAAGACAAGAAAGTGCTTACACCATGTGTGTGACTACTTTGTTCCCCTGTGCAGCCTAATGTGTATTTAATGTTCAGTCTGAAAACATTTAACAGATTACTTCATGATCTACTTTTCTTTCCATTTCATCATTTTTGTATTTGGATTGGCTTTCCTAAGGATTACTTACTTTTGGGCAAATCTGTCTTAGTGCATTCTCCTTTGACAGGAAACAAAATTTTGCTGTAGAAGGGAAGTGAGAAACTGTGCTGTGTGTCATACACTTTTGTCTCAAAGAATCATACTTCTGTTAGTGATTAAAGATAACCAGCAGTCCTTTGGCAGGTCTAAACAGGCAGGGGCAGCAATTACACTCTCTTTATGTTCTTCCTGGCCAGATGAGCAGGGGTAGGTGGTTGTGATGAGAAGCAGGAAAAACTAAAAGAGGTATTTTACTTTTCAAGCGTAAAGGGCCATCAGGTCATTTTGTGGTTTTAGCAGCCTGTACTGAGTGCAGCTGAGACCCTTCATTTTAGTCCTTTACAGCACACATGACTTCTGGTGCCATGCAGGACTTGGGGCTGTACTCCTGGCTGCGTTAAAGGCAAGTGATCCCTTTTTCTTTGGTCTTAGTGGAGAAAAACATTGATCTCATGTTTACAGCTCAGAACAAATTCACAGTTTTCAGATCTGTGTGGGTTTTTTCATTACCAGGGTTGCTTTAGATTGTTTTATTATAAAATCCAGTAAACACAGAGTATTAATGAAACAGAAAGATGTCATTTGCAAGTGATATTTCTGTAAATACTGAACTAAATATATGAGAAAGCTGATGCAAATTTTGACTTTTCTGGGTGTTTTTTCTTGTTTGTTTGGGAAGTAATGGTTTGCTCACATTTTTTGTGTTGATAGTGACCTTCCTGATTTGAGTTAAAAACAAATGTAGCAGAGCAAATTACTAAGGCACCCAAGCATGTTCTCAGCTTTGCCACACTGAAACATTTGTTTATTCTGCAGGGCTTCAGGAGGGCAGCCCAAGGCTTTGTGAGACTGAGAACCATAAAAGATGGAACAGGTGGGAATGCCAGATCTTTCCCTGTAGTATCTTTTAATTTGCTACTGCTGTATCTTTGGGGCATTTTTGTAAAATATGTGCATGTCAAACAAAACGAAAGTGAAGTAGACTTTATGTCAATGAGATGGCAATACAATTACTTGTGGTAGATTATGCTCAACAGTACTACATCCATCTGCTCCGATTAAGTGAAATGAGAAGTATTCCAGTTTCTTACTGTGAGATGACAACCAAACACATAACCGTGTGTGTCAGAGTTATTGGTTACCGGAGGCGTTTTTCAGATTACACTATCTTCTTTATTCTTCCCCACCTTCATCCTTTTCAGGCTTACTGTATAAACATCACAACTCCTGAACACTGCAGCCATGAACATATAATTTAAAATAGCCCTGAATAAATGCCCATAGGATTAATCTTTTAGCATTTATCTTTTGACAATCATTAGAAATATGACTTCATTTCTTAGAATCATCTTTCAAAACACTGTTCTTTGGTATCCCTTCAAATGCAACAATTAGATCACAAAGAGAGAAAAATAATTTAAGAAAGCTTCCAAAATGGTTTTCTATCTAAGGGAAATCGGTGCAAATACATAATAAGAAAATTTAGGTTTAGGTACCACTATCCTCTGCTGAATAAGGTTGCTCAACTGGGTGTCATACAGTATTACTTGTAACTACTGTCAGGTTTTTGATCACAGAAACTTTAGCTGCAGGAACAGAAAGTTTAGGTTTGTAGCTCTACCATCAGTGTAAAGTCACAGATGAATGGAGTCTGAAACCAGAACTGTGCATGCTTAGTTACTGATGTGGTATAGGTACACCTTCAGTGCATTTTTCAGATAAACTTTCACTAAGATTTTAAACTAAGCTTTTTCATGATTGCACATTGACATATTTCACAGCACTGTTTGGTGCTTTGTACACGCAGGGCCATGTCAGGTGTCAAAAGCCACGCAAAATTGTTCATGAAAAATTGTGTTATTTTCCATGTCTTTACTCATCTCCCCATGCCTTTTCAGTGTTGTGCTGTCCCTGAAAAAGCAGCAGATATTGTTTTTTTAATGTGAGAGTTGGGATTGCCTTAAACGAGCAAAAACCTACATTAGCCTGTGAAGTGCCATAGAGATGGGAGTGAAAGCACAAAGTCTGAATAGTCACCTCACCTCATTTCATTTTGTGATCATCTAATGGAGATGCTTCTTCACTGAAGTTGGTAAGTGTGAACATTTCTGTGAAAGGTGAATCTGTTTTATTTCTACAGCTTTTGTACTGGAAGAGAGATCACAGTTTTCAAATTTCCAAAAACACTCAAGCATAAATTCTCTGGAATATATTCCCAAATTATACATCTCTCATGGGGCTTTCCTTTCATAAAACCCTATAAGAATTAAAATCTAAAATGACAGTGAAAACTTAAGTATACCTGCTAGGTATGGCAGAGAGCTAATTTAACCTGCTTCTGAGCAATGTAAATTGACTTCCATGCTATCAGATTGCTGCTGTTAACTAGCCTTTATGTAAATCTCGTTCCTTCATTGCAGCCCAGAAATCACTAAATTTCTGCATGAAATAACCTTGGATTTTATGAGACTGTACCACTAAAGTCAAGCCAATGGAGATGTGCTACATTCATTTCTTAAAGTGTAAGGGTTAGAAAATAGTGACAAGAAAGCTAAATAGTCTGGCTTTATTAGCCATGGTGCAGTGATGCTACAAATGCAGAACTACCTACCCACTGCTTTTAGGTCCAAGCTATTCACACAGAGTTCAGTTTTATCACTTACATGCACCATCTGGGTTTAGTAAAAAGTCCTGTATCTGTATTCCCTGTTCCATCGGGTAGTACAGAATTTACATCTACTGTGCTTGTGACTTCTTTATGTTGAGAGGCTGGAAAAGAAGGTGAATATGCTATGCCGAATACTTTACATTCTCATGTGCTGCAAATCAAAGGGCTCATCTGAACTCTGTAGTGAAAAACCTTTAAAAGGCTTCATTAGAGATCATAGACATGAGACTACACAGGCAACCATTTTTAAAAGACTGCTTGCTTGAATTTAGAGACAATTCCTTATTCTAAGTTAATGGTCTGTAAAACAGCCATGAAAAAATAAAACTGTTGCAGAAACAGACTGCAGATGGAAGAACAGGCCTCTAAAGCATCTGAAGACATGTAAACCTTGTATAAGGATAAAGAAGCCAAAACAATCTCTCTCAGACTTGGTATAGTATTTCAAGCCTCAGCTGCTAACTGTAGGCCAAGACCAAACATGGAACATGCACCACGGAATGCTGTTGCCCCTCCACATGTAAGAAATATTTTTCCCTTACGTGAGCAGTATCAGCTGCAGGTCAGCCAGAGAGAGTACACTGCTGCCTGATCGGCAAGCCACCTTTCACATTGCTGTTGAATAACACACATAAAGCCTGGTGCAGACTGTCTAGTGTTATGTATCAGATACATGGGCAAAATTGGGCTTCTTTGAAAAATATTTTATGCCTTAGGCAAAAATCACACTGGCAGCTCAGCCAGGGCTAGCACTGCTACCGACTGCTCACCTTCGTGTGGTCAGCTGCTGAGGTGAGTAGCTAGAGAGAGGACACCTTCAAGACCTGAGCTGGGGTTAGCTCAGTGTCCAGCAGCCTCACCTCAGAGCTGCAGAGCCAGACAGGGAGCTCCAACTCCTCGACACGACCTGCCCAGGAGCGGCAGCTCAGCCGACGAGAGCAGCTGACTCAGAGGAGGCGGAGCCAGGAGGAGCGGCACCAGCCCGGGCTGGGCACAAACCTGCCCCTGGAGCGCGGCAGTTCGAGCGGGATCTTGAGCGCTCACCTTATGACCAGGGCCTGGCCTGGCCTGGCAGCTCTGCTCTGGCTGCCCCGGCGGTGGCAGCGTAGGCACCCGGACAGAGCCGATGAGAGCGGAGGATGCGGCGCAGAGCTCGGGGTGTAGAGAGCGCCCGCACTGGTGTTGTGGGAGGAGGGTGCGCGATGGGCGGGGCTGCAGTCGGTGCCCCCCGGTGGAGGTCCTCAAGGTCTCACTGCCCTGGGCCTCCAGAGAGCAGACTTTGGCCTCTTCAGGAGCCTGCTCAGTAAGATTCCGTGGGATGTAGCCCTAGAGGGCAGGGAGGCCCAAGGCTGTTGGTTGGTATTCAAAGATCACCGGCTACAAGCTCAGGAGTGCTGCATCCCAACTAGAAGGAAGTGCTGCAGGAGGGCCAGGAGACCTCCTTGGATGGATAAGGAGCT
>JAOEHY010009990.1:0-47234 GCA_025447955.1 Psilopsiagon aurifrons
TTACTGTAAGGATGGTGAGGCACTGGAATGGGTTGCCCAGGGAAGTTGTGAATGCTCCATCCCTGGCAGTGTTCAAGACCAGGTTGGACAGAGCCTTGGGTAACATGGTTTAGTGTGAGATGTCCCCGACCATGGCAGGGGGGTTGGAACTAGATGATCTTATGGTCCTTTCCAACCCTAACTATTCTGTAATTCTAAAGTACACCCTGACTTCTGAGACCTTCCTAATGTGTTGTCATAGCAATCTTTGAGGAGCGCTAAGCTTTTGCATTCACAGGACAAGGCAGCAGTGGAGTAATTATCATGAAAAAAATAATCTATTTGAGACTTTATTCAAGCCTCTGTACTACAGGACTGAGTTATTTCAGCCAGGTGGGAGGAAAAAGTGGGGGATTTCAATGCATTTAACATGTGAACTGGAAAGTAACTATCAGGATGTGGCATGTAACATACTCATAACAAATAGGAGTAGAGGGATGGGACACACATCCTCTAGGAAATAATCTGGGCTGTTTTAATGGTAGGCCACAACCCATAAATGAACTACCCTTCCACAACGAAAAGACAACTTCATTTCTTGCAGGAGCAGGCACAAATGAATCGTACCTTGGCCAATATGGGCTCTTACACATAACTTTTGCAGTCAGTCTATGTCAGTTAGTCTGTTTTCTTTGTTTGCAGTCTTTCTTTAATAGCTGAGTTATGCTAATTGTGACAAGATTTTTTTATTCCTTTATTAAGTCCACAGAAGTGGTTTGATTATTGTTGAAAAATTTAGAAGTTAAAAGACTTTTATCTGCCTGTTTGCTTTACTGCTTTTAAGCCTGACTGCCTTTTAAAGGAATAAAGTGTTGTTCAGTAATTCTTTAGATGACATTTTAAAAACAAAACAAGACACAAGTCAAAAAGGAGCAATATAAAAACAAAACATTCAAAGCTGCTTGTGAAGCAGACACATGCTGTTTCCCAACTGTGACAAATTTTCACCAGTGCCTAATGATTTCAGATGCTGCTTTAGATTCAATTTGCAGCAATATTGTGTAAAGACTTTTCTTGACAAGCTCTGTCAGATTCTACCTGCTGGAAGCTCAACAGGCAAAATGTGAGACACTCAGCACTCATAAGTCCTTTTTCTCCTAATAATAAAAGCTGGTAAGTAATGCAGATAGACAGGAAGGAGCAACTAAAATCATGTCTGCATTAATAGTCTGGGAAATATATAATTTTTTTATCCAATGAGTGAAGTGGCATACCAAAATTAAGCAGCAAAACAGCCTGGTTATTCTCACTACAACCATTGTCTGTCATTTCTGTGATATTTAATCATTGGTCCAGCTTTTGAATTTGGGAACCCTGAGTAAGGCAAGCTGGACCCTGCTTGCCTTGGGTAACACAGTGGTGTTGTGAGAGGTTTGCGTTTTGTTAGATGGTTTCTTCACAGTGAATGTGAATGCAAGTGAAGAACATTGATTTGAGCAGCATTCATTTACACGAGACTATTCTGACTCAGAAAATGCTCCTTCTCTACCTTAAAAATGCACAACCCATCTCCTGTCCCCAAAATCTACCCCATTACAGTCTGTGATGGCAGGTATGCTGCTACTTGCAAGGACACAAACATCACTGACATTCTTTGGTCTTGTTTACTGGGGCTCAACAACTTCAAACAACTTTGGAGATCTCTCACCACCACCATACAACCCGGTAGGTGAAAAGCGCCTGTGTTTTGTCCAGTAACTCCCACTGAAATCGCCTTGGTAAAAGACTAAGGGGAAACAAAGCAGGTGAAAATGCTGGTTACAGGTTGTAAAGGACCCCAGGAATGAAAGAAGGCTAAGGATAAAGGCCACCTACCAAAGACCCTAGATATATTACCTTAAACACACTTTAAACACAATACCCAGGTTGCTCTGTGATCCTCTCACTCATCACCATTTATTACTGAGGAAATGGCAAAGCTCATTGCCGTGTCACCTTTATGCATAACGCCGTGTTAACGTCTGTTACAGACTGCAAAAGAGATTGTGTAACAGGTTTGAAATTATTTTTTAAAAACTTTGATTTTGAAGATAGTTACTGGAAAGGTCCAGAAGGGATGTTTTGCAGAGGCTGGGCATTTGCCTGAAGTGAAGAAACCGTGCCATAAACTTGCCCTGAACACACCTAAGGACAGAGATGTTCCCGCCCACTTAAAAATTTAAGCGAACGTCAATGATTGTTTGTTTGTTTGTTTTCTTCTCTTTTTTAACTAGAAAAAATCCCTTTAAATGCTGCAGCCGAGAAATAACTCGCGTTCAGCACTAAAATCGACACCAACCTTGCACGGAAGGCGCCGCTTGCTCGAGGCGAGGAGACGCTCCGGGGGGAGCGCTGACACGAACATGGCGGGCAGCCGCCCTGAGGAGAAGGGGGTCCCGTCACCTCACGGGGGCCGTAGGGAGAAGCGGGCGGAGGCGGCGCCTCCCGCTCAGCCGAGCGGGCCGGTAGCCGCAGAGGGGGTCCGTCACCGCCCCCGGGGCGGCCGCTGAAGAGGGGCGGGAGCGGTTGTGCCGCCCTCCCCGTGCGTGCCCCTCGCCGCGGCCCCCGCGACCCTCCTCTCCGGCACCACAGACTCCCGATATTGGCGTGAGGAGTGTCGGGCGCGGGGGCAGGCGGGTACCGGCCGGCGGTGCCACTGCGGGGAGCTGCGGCCTGCGTTGAGGCGGCGGCACATGGCGGGCGGCCGCCGAGGGGAGGCGCGGAGTGAGCTCCCGGTCCCCGGCAGCGGTGCTAGGGATGGCGCTGGGGCGGCAGGCGGCCTGGGTAGGGGAAGAGTGTGCAGGTGTAAGAGTGGCCGAGCCCGGTCGCTGGCATGACGGAGACTCTGCAAGCCGCAGGGCCAATGTCAGGCCAGCGTGGGTGCCGACTCCTCATCAGCTGGTGTGGACACCAACGCCTCCTCGGCTGCCTCTGGGCTGCAGAGCAGCAGCACGTGGAAGGGCCGGGAGCCCTTCTCCATCTTCAGCATCCTCATTCTGACCCTGCTGGTGCTCCTGACCGTGGCCACCTTTCTCTGGGACCTGCTGGTGCTGGCAACCATCCTGCGAGTGAGAGCTTTCTACCGGGTGCCCCACAATCTTGTGGCCTCCACAGCAGTGTTGGATGTGCTGGTGACAGCCCTGGTGATGCTGCTGAGCTTGGTGAAGGAGCTGTGAGC
Organism: Psilopsiagon aurifrons; assembly: GCA_025447955.1. Lineage (NCBI taxonomy): Eukaryota > Metazoa > Chordata > Aves > Psittaciformes > Psittacidae > Psilopsiagon > Psilopsiagon aurifrons. The sequence continues at coordinate 3,197 of JAOEHY010009990.1, forward strand.
TGGGAGGCGGTGGCGGCTGGGACAGGCATTGTGCCTCGTGTGGGTTTACTTCAACATGCTCTGCTGCATGGCCAGCATCTGGAACGTGACCGCCATCGCCCTGGACCGCTACTGGTCCATCACCCGCCACCTGGAGTACACACTGCTCACCCACCCACTGCCGCATCTCCAATATCATGATCGCTCTCACCTGGGTGCGCTCTGCTGCCATCTCACTCCCCCCCCTTTTTGGCTGGGGGAAGACTTACAGCCCTGAGCAGGAGTGCTGCCAGGTCAGCCAGGAGCCCTCCTACACCATCATCTCCACTGGTGGGGCTTTTTACCTGCCCCTCTGTGTGGTGCTCTGTCTACTGGAAGATCTAATAGGCGGCCAAGTTCCACGCGCGGGGCTGCGGGAAGAGTGCCGTGATGCCCTTGCCCGAGGCTGCCCAGGTAAGAGTAGGGAATGGGAAACAGAGTCCCCAGTGCTTCACCCAGGCACCTGGGCTTCTGCTTCTCATCTGCTCCTAGCTGGCACCCCTGCATTGGTGGTTTCAGCACAGTGACTGAGACATGTCATGGGGCTCTCGTGCGTAGCTCTGTTACACACTTGAGCGGTTATTAGCTAGTGAAAAGGCACCGCTCTTGGAGAAGAGTTTTATTCTCATTTTTTAATTAAGTGTGCCATAGAGGTGACAGGTGCATTCACCTGTCTAGAGAGCCATTTAAAAGTCATGCCTTTAGTCTGAATTTGCCATTTCTTAGGGTTTTTTCCTCTTTACATTTCACAGTGTTAGTGGGGTAAATGGTTGTGTACAGAGTAAATGCATATGCATTTTTCAACCAGCATGGCTATAGAAAAATGTGTATGCATTTGTGTAGGATCTGTCAGCATCTGAATAGATTTTAACAAGCAAGTAAGACACTTTATTTATGAACTTGGGCTAAATTAATTTGAATACTGGGGACATACTGCTCCCTGCATAGTGCTGAAGCAACAAGCAATTGTTTCTATTGTAAAATTACCAGCTGTCTTAAAAGCTATGGCCTCCTCCTTATCTCAGACATTGCCTATATTCCCACAAAATTATAATCCCACAAAATCCTCGTCATGTGGGAGGTCTCATTCATCTAGCGGACCAGAAAGGGGTTGGAGTTGACCCCTTATGTCCCACTAAGTCAAGATGTCTGCGTGACGATGCTGTGAGCCATGTCGCGTTGCCTGGGTGCTTGGTATTGCTCTCTGTAAACTGGCCTTTCTTTCACATGCTCTTACTCTCGCTCCTACCTGTGGAAACGATTCTTTACAGTAAATTTTTGTGTTGTGTGTTGTACTTGCTAAATCCAGTTCCTGGAAGAAACATGAGCTGTGTGGATGTTATGGATACCTAAAGAGACATGGAATCCTTCTGTTCAGTTGGGGTTGATCCTGCATAGTCTCACTCCTCTTCTGAATCCCTCCAACTTTGGTTTGGACTCATGGTAAGAATCAGGTTATTATGAATACAGATAAAAAGTCTGTGGGTTGTGTCCCCTGATTCTAGCAAAAGGTGACAGCACTGGCAATTATATGTGGTTAGACTTGCAGATTTGGATTGTAATGTCTTGAGGACGTTTTTAATATAAACTGATTTACGAAGCTTTCTTCCATGTAAAAGCACAAAATGTGTCAGAAAAGATGAGGGTGTCTCCTCTAGTGGCATTCCTTTTTGTTCTTTTTCCTATGGCCTTCATCCCCTGGTTTGCACCAAATTTCCAAGTTATTTTAAGTATGACTAATGTATTGCTTGGAGTTAATGTATAATCTTCCCAAGCACAAGAGCTAGCTGAATATTTGTAGTGGTTTTGCATGTTTTATGTTTTACATACACACATACAGGACTAGTTGCTTGGAATCTAAGATTGTGGGAAACTAAATGAGCTGAGGCGTTGCTGCTGAAGTTTTAGCCTATACAGAGACATGCTGTTAGTATGTCAGTTTAACAAGAAAGTCTGACTCCTAATTGTCATAGTCCTGTCTGCAGATTCCTTGCGTGGGCACAGCTAGGCTGGCAGGTGAGTGCTTTTTGCTGATGTAGTGTCTAGGAGCTAGTTTAGGCTGTACTGACAAAAATGTTCCTGTCAGTGTAAGCTGAATCCCCATTTTGGAGGGATTGACATTGTAGCTGTTACTCCAACATCAGCAAATGCTCAAGCCAGTAGTTCATCTTTCTTGTACTGGCAGTGATAAACATACTAACTTCTTTTACAACAGTGATTCTTGAATCCGCAATCAGTGTCTAGTGGCAACTTTCCCCATTGAACTGTCCCAGCAGCTTCATTTGCTGGCTTAAATAAAAAGACCTTTGTGATTCATATGCAAACTTTTACTCCTCACCTAAAGGAAAAGCTGATGCCCAGCTAGACACATGTGCGTTAAATGAACCCATGGATCAAGGGAGCTGGCATTCCTGCCTCTTTGCAGTTTTCTTTCCTTTAAAGACAGAGGCTTACTCACTGAGTTTTATCCTGATCTCATTTAAGCTTACAGGAACAGGATTTTTTTTTTTTGGCATTAAAACGCAAAGACAACATTGACAGGGTATGTGTCAAACCTGGTGAGGTGATGCAGCTTTGTTTCACATGCAGGGATTATTAGGCTGTCAGTGTCAGCTCTATCCTCTCTTATGGGGCACATTCTGTTCCACTTGTTTTGCCCATCAACTCACTCTAATTTTCCATTTCCTTCTCCCTTAATATCTCTTCTACCTCTACTTTCTTTGCTGCCTTTCTTCTCTGAGAATGCTCACCTGTCATGCTTGCCCTTGGAACAGTTTTCTTCTGTCACTGTTACTCTGGGTGCGATGTGCCCTCTGCCTCAATGTCAGTGTTCTCTCTGGGTGCCCTGCACTAGTTGATCAGAGTAACATTAGAGGGGCTTTTGGCAGTCAATGCCAAAGGCTGGCAGTGCTTCCAGGTTGAAGGTGAGTAGGAACAGCAGTAATCCCTGCTGGGAGAGACATCTGCATTGCACTCAGGAATTAGCTGTCAGGTAGCGCTGGATTGGACCTGTGTGCCAGAGCTGCAGTTTGTGGCATGAAGTATACCCAGCAGTATAGCTGGTTGGTTCTAGAAAGTTGCTTTAAAGAGGAAAAGATGAGGTCATATGCCAGTAGAAATGCCTTGAAGAAACCAATGCACCAAGTGGAACAATCATAATGGTACCTTAATGTTTTGTACAGTGCTTTCCAGCCAATAGAGCCAGGCACCAAAGTACTTTGCAGGTTGCCACTGTGTATATACATGTGTGTATATATATATGCAAACACACACACACATACAAGAAGGGCAGCTGTCTCAGAGGTGAGAGTTGGCATACGTAAGTTATGTTTCTGTACTGTTACAGAGGTGCAGAATAGGTTAGTTACAAAATAACTATTTTGAGTAATTTTGGTTAAAATTTTACTTGTGCTTTTGAAAAGCACTTTTTGAAGTGTTAAAATCAGGTGAGAGACATGGGATTGAAACACCTGAGGTGCTTCTAGTTTGGATGAGAGCTTGTTTCTTAATTTCTCTTGAAACAAACAAAAAAAAGGCAGAATTGGGACCCTAAATAAGACTGGGTTTTGTAATTATGAAACTCCTTAAAAAGTGAATATTACCGTCAATACTGACATGAGTGAGCCTTGTAAAACAACTAGTGACATACCATCACTGATAGAGAGCTATACTCTGTCACACCTTGTTGACAGCAGGTAATGATTCTCTCCATAAGTAGTCCAACTGAAATAAATGAGACTGCTTGAAAAACAGCAGATCCTGCTAGATAGTGCCCTTTTAAATCAATGAAGTCACTGGTAACAGGTTTTGCCTGGGAAAAGCAAGGATGGCAGAATTTGAATGTTGGGATTATTTACATGTTGCAATTTCAAAGTCATGTGAGGAGTTAAAAATCAAGTTCTGTTGATGGCTGTGGGGTTTGATTGCTTTTTTTTTTTTATTTCTTCACACTAAGTACCTCGGATAGTGTATGAGTAGCTAGGCCTGAGCCAAACCTTTACCAGTTTTGTGAGAATCCTTCCCATTTTAGGTAGTATCAGGCCCTAGAGCTCCACCATTGTAGTGTTGTTCTACACGTTGGCCTGTTGGCATCTCCAACCCCTATAGACCATATGGGAGAGAAAGCAGATTCTCCTCTGAAGGAGTTGCAGGCCTACCTTTTCTTATTTCTGCCTATGACTAAGTAGAGGAGATGGGTCAGGAAACAAAGTGCAACTGCCCAGAAAACTGGGAGCAGATAGAATCATAGAATGGTTTGGGTTGAAAAGGACCTTAAGGCTCATTGAGTTCCATGAGCCGTAGGCAGGATCACCTTCCACTGTATCAGGTTGCTCAAAGTTCGGTCCAACCGGGCCCTGAACACTTCCAGGGATGGAGCATTCACAGCTTCTTGGGCAGCCTGTTCCAGTGCCTCACCACCCTCACAGTAAAGAATTTCTTCCTTATATCTAACCTAATCTCCCCTGTTTAAGTTGAACCCATTGCCCCCTGTCCTGTCCCTACAGTCTCATGAATAGTCCTTCTCCAGCTTCCTTGACGTTGGACAGGAGAAAAGCAAGGCAGGAAGCAAAATGGCTAGCAGTTTCCTTGGAAAAAATCAGTTATTCCTGCTTACAGCAGTAGAAAATCCTGTGACAGAAAGCAGACATTCTCTTCCCTATCAAATATATTGTTTGTCGTATTGCTGGAGGATCCAAGAAACTGTTGGCATTCCTATGTTTTGATCCTTTGCTGTGCATTTCATTTTCTTGTGTTTTTGTTTGATGTTTGCCAAAGCTACACTGAGACAGGAACCATCTCTGCTGAATCACATGGTAATAGGCAAAACTCTGAACCTGTAGTCAGAGTTTGTTGATGTTTATCACCTTTACAGTTGTTCTGTTATTGGAAACTCTGGAGGTACAGTACAAACACATTCACAGTACCTGATGTGAAGGATCATAAATAGCAATCATTAAAGCTATAAGGAACACTTTAAGTTAGGGTATTTCATCAGAACTCCATGGTGGCTCCATGGTGGCATATTTTTTATAACATTGTTAGGAACATAGGAATTGGGAACAGACAGCTTTAGGAACATACAGCCATTCAGTAGCAGTAATTTACTGGGAGGAGACAAATGGCAGAAGTGGCATTGAACAGTAATTGCTGATCTACATATGGAAGAATGAATTCTGAAACTAAAACAAAATTCCTTTTGTCTGTAGGAGAATTTGTACTTGAGAGCTCTTTTCCTTCATTTAACTCTTTATGATACTCTGACTGGAAAGTGGTCATCTCTGCACTTCTCAGAGCCTGTTTGCCCTGGAGCAAGTCCTGCAAAGGGCTACTAGAATGATTAACGGCTTGGAGCATCTCTCATATGAGGAAAGGCAGAGGGAGCTGGGCTTGTTCAGCCCAGAGAAGAGAAGGCTCAGGATGTACAGATATTTACACACTTACAATGTGTGTAAGTATCCTATGGGAAGGTGTCAAGAGGATGAGACCAGACTCATCTTGGTGGTGCCAGACAACAGGACAAGAGGCAGTGAGTATAAAATGAAACGTGAGGTTCCACTTGAACTGTGAGGGTGATTGAGTGTTGGAATAGACTGCTCAGAAAGGTTGTGGGGTCTCCTTCCCTGGAGACGCACAAGAGCTCTCTGGACACGATCCTGAGCAATGGGTTGTAGGTGACCTGGTTTCAAGAGGGAGGTTGTACTAGATGACCTCCTGTGGTCCTTTCCAGCTTCATTCTGTGGTTCTGTGAAATAGCTGATCTAATGAATTCAGAACCTAATTCTGGCCTCAGAATAGCAGTCTTTTCATACCAGCTTTTTTCCCCACTGCTCCTGACTTGTAGCACTCCAGAATCAGAGCCTGAGCGTGTTGCTAGTGACTGAGTGAGAACAGTGTGCAACACTCTGCAGAGATGCTCATATAAGAGAGATGTGCCTAGTGTAAACTAAGGCATCTTAACAAATTGTTTTAATTTACAGTCTGCAAGCACCTTTTCCCCTGTTGCAGCCTGCTCACTAGTGCTCATCAGTAGGCCCAAAATTGGGAGTAAAGGGCCAGACTTGTCCTTTGTTCCATGTGGCACAGCAATAACAGTCAGATATCGCGACTAACAGCTACGTAGTCTTTTTGGCTTGTGCTCCTGTTCAGACAATGCCAAACTGCGCTGGATAACTGCATGCCTGCATGAGGGGGTGAATCCCTGAGCGTGGGTCCCCTGCCAGTACTGTGTACCTCAACTGTGTTTGCCTACAGTAGGTTAATTTACTTTCAGTCTCCTTTTTTGTGGGCTGGTTTATGACAAACAGTCTTGACAATGTGGTTCTGGGGGCTGATAGTTGTTGAAAGAATAATCTTGCACCAGCCAGGCCAAGAACATGAGTCAGGTCTGCAGGAAATCATAGAGTGAGCAATAAAGAAAATTAAAAAACCTGAAATTATAATGAAAGTTTGGATTTGCCCAGTTTTGCAGTCTGCATTTATAGAATCAACTATGTTGGAAATGCCCTTTAAGATCATTGAGTCCAACCTTGGCAGGACTGTCAAGACCATGTCACAGAGGGTCTCATCTACATGGTTTTTGACCACTTCCAGGAATGGTGATTCTATCACTTCACTGGGCAGCCTGTTCCAATGCCTGATCACCCTCTCAGTGAAGAAATTGTTCCTAATATCCAGTCTAAACCTCCCCTGGTGCAGCTTAAGACCATTATCTCTTGTCCTATCGCTTATTACTTTGGAAAAGAGACTAGCACCTCCTTTCTCCATCCCCCATTCAGATAGCTGTAGAGAGCGATAAGGTCTCCCGAAGCCTTCTCTTCTCCCATTTGAACACCCCCAGTGCCCCCAGTATTCCTCCTAAGACTTAGGAGTCTTCAGTCTGTCTCCAGACACCAGCTTTATGGCCCTTCTAAACTGATGCATATCGATGCATATTTTCTGATATGAACAGCGCTTCAGATTAAATCTGTGTTTAACTTCAAAAATCTAGTGAACTTGTTCCTTGAGGAATCTGTCTCCACAGCAGGGATGAGATGCTGGCAATCCTGTAGTAGCTGAGTAGTTGAGTTGAGGCAGGGAGGAGCACAGAACTGCAAAGCTGGCACATGAACAGGGGCGTTGCACACAGCAGTGCTGAGCAGAGGGTCCCACTAGAAACCCTCTGTGAAGTTTGATCCCTTTTGTGCTAGTGCAAGCCAGGAGCAGCTGGCCAGTGGATCACAGGTCTGCCAAGTGGCAGGGCACAAGCCAGGGCTGGCACTTGGAACAGTCCCCATGCTGGGAATGCCAGAGAGTCAGGTGTGGTGGTGGGTGAGCCTGACGGAGAGCCAACTCAGCGAAGGTTGTTCACAGCATGTGCGGCTGGCCACTTAGAAACAACATAGGGGATGAGCATTAAATACTGATGATCATGGAAAGCTGAGCTTTCTTGAAGCTTCCACGGTTTATATGATTGCTCAATGCCCAGGCTGAAGGACCTTGCTGAGCAGGGACACTAGTTACCTTTTCAAGAAAATTTTATGTGTCCTTCTCAAAGGATTTCTTACCGAAAATTAAAGCAAAGTATCTCCAGTCTGCCGCAGACTGCACACAGTTCATTTAATGGAAGGTTCAATCAGAGATCCCATTATTTTTCCTAAAGCACCAGGCTGCTATTTGCACTTTATTAGAAGTGTTACTACAAACTTATTCAGAATTCCCAGGTAGAACTGGTGAAAAAATAATCAGGGAAAAAAAAAAAAAAATAAAGCTGTGACAACAGAGAAAGTAGAAATTCTGTAGATAGGAAGATGACCCCTGTCTTGTAGTTTACAAAAAATACCAGGATCTGTTTTCACTTGCTGTTTAGTATTCAGAGGCCTGATCTAACAACCAGTGGTTTGTGAAAACTCCTCTGATTTCAGTAGGAGCTTGGCCAGGCTGTAAATACATGTTCCATTAGGGAAAGCACCTAAGGACTGTGGTATCTGCTATAAAAATAAATTAAATGACATTTTCCTGTAACACATAATTAGTTGATAAAAGAGTTGCTACTAGCAAATTCTGCAGTTCAGTTACAAGCCTTCTAAAACCTTATGTACCAAAAAGGCTCGAATTTGATATGGCACACTGCAAGTTCTATCTTCTGAGTAAGAGCCAAACCATGCCTGGTGCTAGTGACAAAGTCCTTTGTATGGCTCTTCCCAAGAGGCATACTTATGTAGCTATTCCTCAGGGCTAAGACGTAATCTTTCAGGGTTGCTTGTCACAAATTTGTCCTCGTGTTATACATTCATCCCTTTTGCAGAGTGTGATTAAGGGTGTGCAGAGCAAGTCTTTCTGGAGACAAATGGTGTGATCCTTGCTACATGAGGGGTGTCCCGTTTTAATTGTCAGGACAGATGTGATTTTCATTTTCCTCCATTATTTGCCTGCACCCATAATCTGCTGCTCATACATTCTGCAGCCATGTCTCATGTCTGAGGGTGAAGACAGGGATATCCATCTTGAAGAGTGATTGTTCAGCCTTTGCCAGTGCTTCCCTCTTTCTGAGCTGCTGTGCTCGTATCAAATAAAAGCCCTCCATCTATTATCAAGCTTGCACAAAGGTGGCATGTACATGTGGAATATGTAGCTGATTTAACAACAAGCTGTCTCTGGAGTGATGACAAAGTCTTGGAGTGTCTGTGTATTATCACTCAGGTAAATTGTGGAGCCTCAGGTTGTATCCTTAAACTGTTTATTTTATTGCACTGTCTTTATAACTGAAGCAAGTAGCAGAACTTTAAACTCACAGATACTTTAATCTTCAGATTAAAATCCCAAGGAAGTGTCTTTTTTCTGGTTAGACTCTGAGCACAGAATAATAACTTGTGCCCAGAACCTGTTTTCCACAGCCTCACTGCCACCTGGAGCATTGGGCTGTACTCACTGCACAGATGAATGAATTGCCCTCAGTGAGAGAGAAAACAAGAAGCGTCGTCAGCAGCCTGGAGTAGCTGAAGTTTTCTCTTCGCTCGTGTGACTTCTGCTCAAGGCAGAGTTTGAACTGAAGGTGGCTGAAACCATGTTTTTCTGGCAATAGAATATGTTTTCTTGTCAGAATACCAACTAGATCTGAGTGAAATAAACGACAGGTGATAGAACAGGGAAAAGAGGGACCAGAAAATGCTGCTTTCCAGCAAAGCTTTTTGTTGATTACTACCAGAGTATTTTAGGAGCTAATTCAAAAAAGTGGCACAGGGCCTGAGGGTGAATCATTGCAGGTGCATCCTTATGCTTCCATTGTCATATACTGTGTTGGCACTGACCAGGCAGCAGCAGGTGTGATCTGTCCCTCTCCCAGAGGGAGTAGTGGCTCTGATGGGACAGCCTCTGTCAAGGAAGAGCAGAAAACACCCAAGTTCCGGTTTTCATAAGGGGCTCTTCTTGATGGGTTTACTTTCCACTGAAATATTTCCGAAGTGTTCAGTTTTATTTCAGGCATTTACGGTATTTTTTCTTGAGGGGGGTAATGGACTATTTATATTTTCCAAAGATCAGACACGTTTCTTAACTTTCCTTTAATTGAAATCCTGTTCTTTCATTTAAAAAGTTCTGATGAAAAAAATTCTGCAGATTTAGCCTAGTTTGTTGGTGTATGCTTTGTCTCTTCTGCAGAACAAGTGGTAGCGCCAAGCTCCTGTACCCACCAGAGGTGGGATTCTGAGCTGTGTGTCCTGGCAGTTAGGCTAAAGAACTTTAAGAGCAGGCATTTGTGGCAGGTTCCTCCCTAATACTATAGGGAAGTGAACTAAAGGGCCTGCAATGAAAAGAAATTAATTTATGATTTAGCCCTGAGAAATCCTAAAGGTCATGTAGCAGCGTCAGCGAGTCCAGGTTAGAGATGGGCAGAAGGCACTTGCCTTTGTCACCTTTGTCAAAAGCCTTCCTTACCCCCCTCATTTCCCACTAGTTATCAAGGCGTCCAGTAAAGTAAACTGAAAAAGAATGCCCACAACACACATGGCATTGGTTACTCTATTTATTTAGCTTTGTCAGTCACACTCAGAAGATTTGCCAATGTAATGCGAAGTCTGGTAATTTTTGCACTCTGGGGCATTTTCTTTCTTTGAGCACGTAAGAAGGGAAGTTGAGGCCTTCAGTGGTAGGTGCACAGATGTCGTGCTGTCATTTGTAAGTAATACTTCACTCAAACAAACCGTCTTGGTAAGAATCTGTGTTTGCTTTTGTTTTGAGGTGAAGGAAGCTTCACATGAACCACAGATGGTGTTTACGCTCGTCATGCAGCTATCACTTTCCAGACAGATGGAGAAACATGGAGAGAACAGAAAGAGAAAAAGGCAGGTCTGATGGTTGGCATCTTAATTGGAGTTTTTGTGTTGTGCTGGATCTCTTTCTTCATCACAGAATTAATAAGTCCCCTCTGTTCCTGCAACATCCCAGCCATCTGGAAACGCATCTTTCTTTGGCTTGGCTATTCCAATTCTTTCTTTAATCCTCTCATTTCTACAGCATTTAACAAAAATTACAACAGCGCCTTCAAGAACCTTTTTGTAAAGCAGAGATAAAAGGGGACACAGAGTAAAAATTTATTCTTCTATTGCACAATACAGAGATCTCGTAAGGGAAACATGCATATGATGGGTACAGTTTTCATACACAAGAGCTACCTGAGAGCACTTAGGAACAATCAAAAAGAAGATGGAAGATACTTGGATATAAATTTACTGACAGTTTATTGCTCCCTCCTGGAAATACATACGTATATCCTGCTCCAGGGATTGGCAAATAAGATCGAAGTAGTGAATACCTCCTGTCTGCTCTTTGAATCAACATGTTACGGTCTGCGAGTGAACCACTGTCTGTGTCTAATACCATGACTGTCAAATCTAACTGGACTGATCTCATCTAACCAGCTACAGGTGCTATTCTGTAGCACTCTCTTCATTAGCAGAGGCACCAGTGGGAACTGCTAATTGAGCAGTACTGAAATGTTTGTGATATGGGCAGGATGCTGGCTTTATTTCTGAGATTTATTTGGAAGGGAATAAATATGCCGTATTCAATCAGTTGCTGAATTGATGTGAAATTAAAATGGATGAACAAGCAGCTCAGAAACATACCCTGGTATGATTGAAGGGCTGTGTGTTCTCTAGCAAGCAACAGTCCTTGAAGGGAAGTCTCAGTGAAATGCAGGACAGCTATGTATGTCCCCTGGGGTTACATGAAATTTTAGAGCCAAGTGTAAAATTATTCAGCACTACTGGAAGTGTGCTCCCACTGCTTGCACAGGAGAACCTAGCATGGAATGTTCACCTGCAGTGTACTCTCTCACTCTGCAGGGCTCAGGCTCTCCCTGTTTTCTTCAACCCAGGTGAGCTCCAGACAGCCACCTGATACCTCAAAGTGGGACTGTCTGTGTTATTATTTCATGCTACTGTAAAACTAAGCCTGTACCTGTATTACAAACACCAAACATGTCATGTTCCATCATCAGGTTTGCTGGAGCACCGTGGCTGCTTGGCAGTAGTCAGTATCACCCATACTGCACTGTCTGGGGTCCTTGCACTGTCAATGTTGGGCCCATCACCCTACTGAGAAGTACACAATTTGTCAGCTTGCATCACCTTCCTCCTGCTGTAAGAAAGGTCTTGATGCCATCAGCTCTGAGTGACTCCAGAAACTCCAGTGACTCAAAATCAAGCCATAATTTTTTTTTTCCACGATCTCACAAATGCTCGTGACCCAGCAATATATACATAAATAAATTAAAAGTATTTCCATGTATACTCTACAGTCTCTGTTGTTTCTCTAGTGGGTTTTGTTTCCTCCCCTTAACTGAGAAGGGCTGCTGAGTATTTCCGTTGTGGCAGCTTTTTACAGATAATGGAGTCCCAGACCCTCTCCCATCTCCTCCTAAAGCTGATTTAGCTACCGTAATGACAAAGTATCGAAGAGCTACTGATGGGGCTCTGCAATATCACAACTAGTTCTTAAGTTGAGGTTTAACCTTTTGCACTGCTGTCTTCTGCCAGTTTTGTGTTTGCTGCTGCCTAAATAACCCTCTGATCCAAAGTGTACCCTCAGGCAGACAATGCAGAACTGCACAGAATGACTAGAAGTCATGAATTTCAGCTCCATCAACGTACACCACTGGCATCTTGAGCTCACTGTAGCGTGTCACACTCAGCCTCATCTCTGACAGTTACCAACCTAACAGGCATTGCACTGACGAGAGGGCTGATCACAAGGCTCCTACCAAAGTCTTGGTATCCTGGCAGTCTCTCACAGGCAACAGCAGCCAGGTGGATTTCCATCACCTAGGGACTGATGTATTTAACAGACATGCCAGAGAGATAGAGCAAGTAGCTTCTGTATTCTGAAAAACAAAAAAATCAAGCAGTCTTAACTTTAAAGCAGGGATTACTACAGTGTAGCCTAAAATGATTATTTACCTGGTGATGTCATATTAAGCTTTGTGTCAGATTCATGGGCAACTTGGATCTGTGCAAGTTCCAGCTTTCTGAACAAATGGTTTAAACAAATGCCCTCAGAGCACATGTTCCTCCAGTTCCTGTAGAGAACCACTCTCACTGGTCTCACTAACATGAACACGGCAAGAGTAGGCACTGCTGTACTTCACACTCTGCCGTGTGTGTGCAGCCACAGCCACCTGCGCATCTTGGGTCCTCACAGAAGATGCTTCTTTCAATTACCATGGAAACTGAGGAATTTTAATAACAGGATTTCAAAGGGTTGGTAGACAGTGGAACAGGCTTTCACATTTCAACTGAAGTAACTTCTTCCCTTGTAAATCCCGATTTCCCTATATATTAGGAAAACAGCTACAGTTCAAACTGCTGTTTGGAGGCTTAATTAAACCGGAAGACACGTATGTAGGAGTTCAGAAGTTACTAAAACCTGCAGGCCTTCTTCAGAACCATTAATGAATTTTTCAAGTGAATTGAATTTTTCATGCAAGATAGACATGTCCCCAAAAACCTAGAAATCCAAACGGATGACAGGGAAGGAGAAAATGAAGAAGTCATCTTAAACTGGTTCTTGAAAAGCACACAGATCTCCTGCACGTGGCCACTCCTGAAGTTTTCAGTAATCATGCTTTGGCCAAATTTTAGTGTGAGTACCCCATCTGCCTGGTAAGACTTGCATGCAAACCTCATACAAGCCCTACTATACTGTAGTTAAGGTCCATCACATTCTGTGCATGCAGCAGCAGAGATACTTGTTCCAACTATACATACCAGCTGACTGGAGGAACCCTTCCAGGAAAGGACACAGATTTTGAAGGCAGGTTTTACCATAGCTTGACATCTGGGACTTGAGAAAACACCATAAAGCCAGAAGGCTGCTGTGCACTTTGGTGTAGCTCTATGCTTGCACTGGTGTTAACAGAAATGTTGAAGATGCAACAGGGCTGTCTCCAGCTACCTTCAGAACTGGTAGAAGGGCTACTGATCTAAATCTCCCCCTCCACAAAGATTAATTTAGCTTCTTTAGGAGGTGAATCTGAGCGTCTGTAATTACTGTGAGAAGTTCTCAACAGAACTAGTTCAGTGCTCTGCCCACCCAAGCACCTGTGACAGCAGGGAGTTGTTAAAGAGTGACAGGCTTCCCCTAAAACCAGCCTGTCTTTGTGCTCACCCAGAGGTGATAAGAAGCAAGCAGAGCTTTCATTTCAGTACAGCAGCTTTGGAAAGCTCTTAACAAAATCTGCTTCCCACACTGGTTCTGTGCATGTCTGCGTTTAGAAGAGCAGCGGTATATTCAGGATTTAAAATCTTGGGGTTTTAATCACATGGAGTCTGAGCTTACTTTGGGGCCTATGGCTTAACCTGCTGGTCGCTGGCTCCTGCTAAATGCCAGAAAAGGTATTGCCATGCTCAGGCCCCTGCACTGAGAGCATGGAGATTTACCTGTGGATTTGTGCCAAACCCAATAACGTCGTGAGATGGGAGCATTAACTGTTGTGTAGTTGTCAAGCTTGATTAAAAAAAGTTGGAACTGTGGATAATTTTCTGCCTCCACTGGTATTTTATCTCCATAATTACTCTTATTAAAGCTTCCAACTTTAATTGAGAAAAAAAGAGAAAAGAGAAAAATCAAGCACACAAGCATTCCTCTTTTTGGCAGCACAAGCATTAGAGTTTAGATCTTGCATTCTCGCCTTGTTTCCCTTGGCTTCAAGACAAACTAAGGATAACATGAAAAACACAACTCATGTTAACTAAGATAAATGATACAATATTCTGAATATCTAAAAAAAAAAAATCAGATATTCTAAAGAATCATGGTTTAGCAGTGCTTAGAAGTACAGTCATTTATTTCCTCAAATAGAAGTTGCCAGTCTGGACTACACCAGTCATCTCCGCTTGCAAGCAGCGGACTAGAAGTTTAAATTTTATTTTCTAACACTGAACCTACTCCTAGAAAAACTCACTGGAGACCTCTGCTCAGCAGAAATGCACTGCTATATCCTGCAACAAGGCTCTGAGAACCCTGCAGCTATACTGAAATTAAAGCTCTGCTGCAATCCAGATAGTGCAGAAATCAAAGAGCTTTGAAAGATGAATGCAAGCAGAAAATGCTTATAAGCTTCTGTGCTCATCTCTCTAAGGGACCAACATCCACGCTATGCTTCCACAGTGAAAGAAGCTCTTCAAGTAATTTATTATTGTACCCAGGAGTTCCTCATCTTTCAATCAGACTTAGGCGTCTCCTTCTAAATAGCTGTTTTTACATGAGAATTCCCAAGCCCTTCCTACATGAAGGTTGATGCAAAACAATGAAGGGCTTGGCCCCAAGAATAGATATTGACAAATCCTTGTGCAGAGCACCTCACAAGCTAGTGTACACCACAGTCACCAAGACACCATGTATTGGGAGTGGCTGATTACAGGAATGTGGTGCTGGGTGGGAAGCAGCCACCTACACTGCCTGAACTGCTGGGTGAAGAGGCACAGTACTGCTTGGAGCTCCAGGGACCAGAGCCTGGGGAGCTCTGATGCCAACTGGCCGAGTTGGCAGAAGCTACAGCCATGGCTGTGCAGACACTCTGTAAATAAACAGGCTGCTTCTGTTCATCATTTAGATAAAATGTGTGAGATTTGTGTATCACCTTGTACATGTGTTCTACTTACATGCCTAATTTAGCAAAGCTGGCTCTAAGGAGGCGGATGTACCCAGCAACGCATCATACTCCAGCTCTCTGTTCTGCCTAAGTACCAGCAGCTACACAAACTGGGACCCAAAAGAAGTAATGCATTTTTAATCCTGCAAGTAATTTTATTTTTCTAAAGAAATTTCAGTAAAGTTTTACTACATCCTGTATGGCTGGATATACCTGTGCCACAGAGTATCCAGAGAATAAAGAGTACAATATATTATTTGGCCACACAGTAAAATGCTTTTGCATGTCATACGTTTCTCCCCCTATCAAACACTACACACTACGGTCACACTTCAGTAAGCAGATTTTCAAGGGAATAAGGATGAAAAAGGGAAGAGCCCTTAAAGAAAATACTGCTCACATTTTAATTTGCCTTCAAAGATTTTCTTTTATTCAGAGCAGCAATGACTTGGAGCAATATTCAATTTGTTTTGATATACTGCAAGAAAAAGATTGTCTGCTTTGTCATGCTTGGATTAGGTGTGTGTCACTGATTTCACTCTCAAAAGGTATTTTACAAGTGTGTTTGTGGAACTGCATTTAAAGAAAGGTGTCATGGTCTAAAAGGTAAGTGTATGCCTTAAGTTCAGAGACTGTCTCAGTGTCTGAAGCAGAGAGCAGTCTTACTTTACAGCAGTCTAGTCAAGTGTATCAAAATCATTAATTGAAATGCAAATTAAAGCTCTTAGCAGGCTCTATCAAATAATAACAATAAAAAAGTTTTACAACTCCTGTAGATGTTCTTTTTAAAAGCCTGGTATCACCAAAATAATTCAGTGCAAGTTCTCTCTCTTTAAGCAGTCACAAGAAATCCAGCAATACTGAGGTAGAATTCTGAGAAACTCTGCTCCTCCCTTGCAGAATAAAGCCAGATTCTGCTTGCTCTAGGTCTGTATAGTCCTTTGCACACTACATCCACACATACATGTACAGTCACAGATTCTATCTAGTGCTTCACCTGAACAGCTCCAGTCACCAAACTGTGGCCATTAAAAATGCTTTTAATTTTGTATATCAAAAACCTAATGTAATAACTATGCAAAAAGACTTTGAATCTCAAGCAAAGATATGGTTTGCGTTGATGGTTACTGACTTACAGTAAGATAACCACTTTAAAGCACTACCCTCCCTTGTTTGAGAACTCTGCTTAGAAGTTACCTCCTGACACTGCCCTTCACCTCAACAAAGAGCCGTCATCATTTTACTGAAGGCCAGAATTAACTCAGTTGTTTCTGTTTGGCAGGATTGCCACATTTATAGCATCAGAGCATCTTGGATACAGTTCTCAAAACCCACCTTCCCCAGCCAGCCATAACATTATGTGTACTTGTTCCTCCACACTGAAACTGATGGGGGACAGCCTGATCCAGCAGTTAAGCCTGACAGCCACCAAGTGACACATGAGGAGGAATGAAGCTGGCTGTTAGCAGAAGTGTTTCTTTCATTTTGGTTTCTCCACAGGTACCAGAAGAAAGGGCACCAACTCTCCACCCCCAAGTCTGTGACAGAGGGCAAGGAACAGCTGATGTAACTGTTTCATACCTCTCCAGTCTCTTTCCTCTCATTTTCACAGTGGGGTCTGAGAGCAGAGGTAGCACCTTGCCTGCCCTGGATTTCCAACTACTGTAGAAAGAAATTGACTTGTTACAGTAAGTTATCATCTGGACTCTGATTTACTTTCTATTAGTAGTAACTGGATCTTCCCAAATCCCAGATTTGTATGTTAGTGAAAATCACTAGCTCCCAGCCAAAGCAATGGATCTAGTGTTTTATATTTCATGCTGAAGTTTCCAGGGTACTATGTTTATAGCAGGTAAGGATAAAGGTTAATATTATGCTGAACAAGTAATCACACCATTTATTCTACACACAGATTCTTTAGTTATTCTACCTAGGAGATTTTGCTTGATACTACAGCAATTTGATTAAAATAGTAAATCCCAAATTGATATGCACATTCAAGTTATCTGAGTGCCTGGTATACAGATACATCATAGCTTGAATTCACAAGCAGGTTATATTGGTGCCAAAGTTAAATTATTCAATTTACAAATTAGAATGAGAATTACAGTTTGTATAGAGGGCAAAGTTTGTAGACTATAAATATTGTCTCCTAATATCAAAGCTGACTACAGAAAGTCTGCAACTAGCACTCAGTGCAAATGTCCCTCTTTGGAGGAACTCTGAATGTAATTTTTTTCCTACTTTGAAGGAGCTTTGCATCTAATTTTGCCTTCACTATTTCACTAACTCTAGGAAGACTGACTTTTTGAATACAGATATCCAGTCACTAACTAGTGCGGGAGAGCAAGGTACAAGCTGGATCAGCAGAAAAGTTTTCTTTCTTTGTACTGAAGGACCAGGAAAAGTGTTTCAGAATGCCACAAAACCATGGTCTCGTTTATGAGAGGGTTGAACCTTGTTGACCACAGTTCTGGTAGCTCACTGCATCCTACCTGCACAGAACAAAACGATCTCTTTATGCAAGGCTTAACAAATGTCCACACTTCTCCATTTTCAATGCCACAGAGTTTGCATACATTCATGTGCTAATACCAAACTTTCTGTTGTATTCAGGAGTGGAACCAGGTATTGCAGTGTGATGAGCTTGTCCGGTCTCCATTGAGAATACTGTATCTGTAGCAGATAATTACTTGTCCGGTCTCCACTGAGAATACTGTATCTGTAGCAGATAATTACAGAAAACAAATAAAACATTCCAGGGACCTCCTTTGGTAGTCTGTGCCAAATACCAGACCAGCAAGCTTACCAAGGAGAAAAAAAAATGTTACCAATTCTGTGGACACACGAAAACATGAGTGAATGTTGTCACAATCTTTCAATGAGCTTGTACTGAGAAAGCATGTTAACGCTTCCAAAGCAACTTCCACCTTAAAAACACGATAGCAGAAAGTAACTGGATTCCAAACATTCTTTATTTTATATTCGCTGCCATAGAAAGTAACCAAACAGCACTGTTATCAGTGTTACTGGTGAGAAAGAACATGGGGCTTCTTTCTCCTGAAGGTGTGGTTTACATTAAGAAGTCAATCCAAAATCCTGATGTTAAGTACAAAAAGCAACTGTTCGAATTATAAAATACTGTATATACAGATATAAAAATGTTTCAGAAAGTGTTCCACAAAGTTTCTAAACCTTCAAGAGCAAATCTTCAGCAGGGTAAATAGGTTGTTGTCTTCAAGGGTGAACATCAGTTCGTGGGAGCAGAAGTTCTGAATCTTTTCCTTCCTATATTACAGGTGACACAGGCTCTGATTTTATCCCAGCCAGGCATAAAATGATAATCCTAGTGATTAAGGTGTTTTTCCTGGCGCTATTAATTTAACAAGTACACTCTTTCTATATAAAAATGAAATTTCAAAGGAATTTATACAACAGCTAAACTTTATAAAAATATAGATCTATAATTTTACACCAGGAATTATGCAAGGCAAGTTTCCATTTTTTTATATGTTAACCATTAAAAATTATTTTTTATCCCTTGGAATCTTATCTATGGCTAGAGTGTAAACTAAAACAATGTGAAGTTATTAGCTGGCGAAGAAAGTTTCAAGAATCCCATTTTGTGGCATTTTTTAGCCAGATTTAACAAACCACGGCACTCTGCAGGGCTCAGCTTGTTGGTACTGGATATATTACACAGAATATATCTATTTATTCCAGAATCTTGACCTAATTCAGTGTTAAAACTCAAGTAAAACACATCCCTATTGATCTTACTGGGGGGAAAAAAACAAACCCAAACCCAAATAAATAAAATTAGACAGTATTTCTATTTTGCTGTACTGCATTAACTCTTTACTGTTCAGTGGAGGCAATAACAAAGAATACAGCCAGTGATGAAGGAATGTAAAACTGAATACATACTGGAAAAAAAACCCCACTTTTATAGCTGTGTGTATATATATTTTTTATATATATATATATATATATATATTTATCTACATTGCAGTGATAATTGTCACCTCACAAAAGAGATTCAATGGACTGAACAATCATCTAGAAACTTCACCAACTGAAGTTCTTCAGGAAGAACTGGCTTTCAGCTTGGACAGCAGTATTTCGTTCTTACGGCATTCCTGTTAACAGAAATCAAACAGATAAGGAGGCAGTCACTCTTTACTAGTTACATCTTCACATCAGCAAAACTAAACCCTTTTATTTTGAGTGATCTCCAAGTAGTCTCAAGTGAGTGATGAGCTGAAAATAATTCTGTTTCATCCATAATGGTATTCAAATCTTAATATTCATTATGCTTTCAATCGTTAAACATTTATCAGACATTCAAGCCAAAAGGAATGCTGCTTGA
This sequence comes from Psilopsiagon aurifrons, assembly GCA_025447955.1. NCBI lineage: Eukaryota > Metazoa > Chordata > Aves > Psittaciformes > Psittacidae > Psilopsiagon > Psilopsiagon aurifrons. The sequence goes on from JAOEHY010009990.1 coordinate 22,711, forward strand.
CCTTTCATCTGAAGTTCATAGAAACACAGAATGATTTGGGTTAGAAGGGGCCTTAAAGATCATCTAGTTCCAAACTCCTGCCATGGGCAGGGACACCTTCCAGTAGACCAGGTTGCTCAAAGCCTCATCCAGCCTGGCCTTGAATACTGCCAGGGATGGGGCAGCCACAGCTTTTCTGGGCAACCTGTTCCAGTGTCTCACCACCCTCACTCATAGTAAAGTTGTTACAAGCAGCTAAAGCAAATCTTTTTACTCACAAATTAAATACATCTGAAACAAAGATTACTTTTAGCTGATCTGGAACTTCACAAGACAGTTTGCAAATATGTCAGGGCACAACTCTGGGTCAAGAAATATTATTTGCATGGTACATACCACCTGGTTTCAATACCACAACCACAATTTCATTTAAGGACAGCAAGGTTGAGTAGAAGTTACTTCACAAGGCAATAGAAGAAAAATCGATTTTTTTTACTAAAAAAACCTCCACCTAACTTCTGCAACTATGATGTAAAATTCTGTATATCAGAAGAGCTGAATAGAATATTAGCTAACAGTACCTATGCCCTAGAGTATATAATTTAAAACAGGAAGGAACTGTCTCAGCACAAAGCAAGGACAAAATACAGAAAGATGTTTTTCATCAAAAAGCTGAAGTCAAATGACTACTTTGCCCGGCAGCACTGCTTTGTCATCCATTATCATGGAGGCAACAATTAAGAGAAACACATTATGATGAAAAGCTTGGAAAAGGCTAAATTAACAAAGTGATAAACATGGCTTTCACAGTGGCTAGAAAACAAGGCCAGTTCCTAAAAGCATTTATGACTACTGAGACTCGGGATTCCCTCCCTTATACATATGCATTTCCAGAACCCTCTATGCTCCAATACCTAACTGCCCATAGATCTTCAAGAGATTCCATTTAGAAACCTAAATATACAGCTTGCTTGATAAAAAATGTTCCTTCCCCTGTAACATGGAGGAGTAGGGTAGTCAATCAATGCAAAAGAATTTCTAGAATCAAATTCAAGAGTCCAAGAAGGATGCGGAGATTACCACCAAGAGACATTGTGAACATGGTGCAGTAAGCATCGTATCAGGGAATATTGCGTATTAATATTGCATATTAATGAACAAGTCAAGCCAAAAATGGGTCACTGTACATTTGACAGTTTACTTTGGCAAAAATGTTCTTACCTCTTTAAATTCTTTCACTGTTTTAAAGTAAAGCCTCTGTTTCTCTAGAAGCTCTAAATATTCATCATTCAATTGGTCTCTTCGCATTTTGTTTTCTTGTTTCTTCTTTTCCATCTGTTGATACACAGGACGGATAAGAGATCATTATATACATTGTATGAGGAATATACACATATATATACACTATATAAAGAACAATTATCTATGCTAGACAACGGGAGACAGATGCTTCATAAGTGATAACCCTGGCTTGTGCTTTAAATGCAACGAGCATTTAGGCCAGCTTTAAAATTAAAAATCTAATACTGAAGTCTCAGTACCAGCAATACTAGCGGTAGTATTCAGAATTAAACTACAGCTCACACCTCTGCAAGCCAAGAATCCTACTCACTGAACAAACCTATTGCAATGATGACATAGTGAAACTGTTAACAAAACCCCCCAAATAACCAAAACCAACACAATAAAAAAGATTCCTAATGCAACACTGAGATCTTGTTTTGGTTGGTTGTTAGCTGTATCAAATGGGGAGGGCAGGAGACATCTTTGCCTTCCTATGCAATGTTTTTCTTGCTCAAGACCCACTCATAAGAAAACTCTTTTTTTTACTTTGTGCCAAAGTTGTGACAAACATAACTTCAGTCCCTAAATGTGAAACAGACTGGTTCTTATTCTACAAGACTGCCTTCACTCAGGTGTAGGTCTAATGAAGTGCTTCCATCACAGCATCACAGACAAGTTTGGTGCTCGTCTGGAGAGTAAATTTTCCCTCCATCTAGTGCTAAGGCACGACACAGAAAAGAGCCTTGCGGTATATTCCTCTCCCCCAAAATTATTATTGCATCCTCTGACAAGCTTTCACCTCCCAAATTTTGATAGGGAAAAATGTAATTCTAAAGCCTGCAAGAATCCCCTAAAGCCCAACAAGCATGTAATTACATACCAGCAGAACTTGCTGCATTTCTAGATTTACGTATCAACATTTATCTTATTGATATGCCTAAAAGAAATGAGCAGATCCCAAACTTTCTCTGCGTATGAACACTTCTGACAAGGTACATCTCCTTTACAAAGCCAGCTGCTGTCCAAAATATCAGGTACTCTCTACTAACATAAACTATGAGGGCCAGTATGCTTTAAAAATTATGCTTGAGGAAGAAGCAGCATCGCATGTATTAATGCAGAAAAAGGTTTTATCATGTGCATCCCATTTTTGAGGATGAGGCTAAAAGCAACAATGCTGAAACTCCTAGAACACAGATTTTTATTTAAAGATACTGATATCGATAAATTGCTTCCTTTATGCATGGCTATCATGCATCTCCCAACATACTCCTCATAAAGGAAACTGGTCTTCTCTGTCCTCAGCAAGTCTCATGAGTATCTGATATCACACTGAAATGATTGTTTGCAAATTACTTGTTCTTGGTAGCAAGTATGTCTGATTTCTTCTTGGGCCTCTTTTACAATGCAATTACATATTATGGGCTTTGCAAACTGAAATTTCTCTTCAGGTAGAAGGTGTAAGGTCTTCAGGGCTGTACAGAAAACCACTGAAGTAGATGTACTGTGAGCACTTCAAATGCACAGCAGATAAAAGTTGAATAGGTAAGACCAAACCATGATGGCCATGAATAACCACTGCAGTGCACAACAATCCTGTCTACTGAAAAAGTCATCCAACAGCCATTTCCTAGGTGAAGAATAACAAAATCATCCCTTCTGCTGTAGAGCTGTTCCCCAAGGAATCATGTGAATTGTTCAAATTTTTTGAGCATCCATTTGTTGTATCTTCATTGAGATATCACCATTAGAAGGTAGCGAATGATTATCTACTCCATCACTAATAATATTTTTTTTTCTTGATTAAGATAAGCTTAGCTTTTTCAATCAGAAAATGTTTTTCTTCATTAGTTGTCATTGCCACCTCCTGCTGACCCTAATACCTGCATCTAGGAATGAAATGTTACTTTTGAATTCTCACAATATGCCAGTGGCTAAACTGCCAGTGCAGGAATGAGGCACAAGTGAAGTGAGCTGCCATTGCCTTCAGCAACCGTCAGAGATGCTGAAATTGTATTTCCCCCCAAATAATGAGCCATCTGACATGATAGCTCCCATTCATTTCCCTCTCCCTTATCTGTACAAGCAGCAGCTGAAATTTTGATTCCATTTGAGAATATATTAAGAGAGTCCAAAATGATTTCATGGACTCAAAAGACTGAAGAGTTCAACTGCATTAACACGAAGTCAGTCACAGCAGACATCTCAGTCTGCTTGCGCTCCTTACACTTGCTTGGCCGTTACACATTTCTCTGCATGTAACAAAGACAAGATAGAAAACAAAATACTGAACTCCTGGACAGTTTCAGTTTGGAGCAGTTGCTTGCTGCAGCCATTAAAATAATGTCATTCTTCCAAGACAAAGATATGTAATCATCTCACAGTGAAGCTCATCTTCACTAGTCAGAACTGCACTGTTCTATTTTCATAACCTCAGTTTGATGCCAAGCCAGCCATTATGTTAACAGAACTGAAGACAGAAAGATGATCCACACAAAAACCCACCAGTATCACTATCCTTTTTGCTGTCATTTTGTCCTCTCTGAAAATACGAGGTCAAGCAAACAAAAATATTTCACTGCAAAAAATGGCAATGAACTAGCCACTTCTTCAAACACAGCGGTCTGTAGTGAACATCATATATTTTTAGAGTAGGGTTTATTAGTGCAAAAGCTTTATTACAGCTTGAGCTGCACCCTGTTCTGTTTTTTTCTATATACACATGCTTATCATACTTGGTACTTGAAGTTTTTTTTTTTAGCTGTCAAGATAAAACAGCCCAATACCAGGACAGACTGCACTTCCAGTACATACTCTATATTGATTCACAGTCTACCATACTTCCATTTGAACTCAAATAAAGAAAAGCTATAATCCACTACCAAGAATCTTGTGGCTCTAGAGAGAAAAGAATCTCAGAGCCCCTTTATGTGACTTAGGAAAATACCAATACGTTCACATAAGAGAATAGAAGAGTAAAACAACACAATCACAGAATCTAGAATAGTTTGCGTTGGAAGAGACCTTCAAGGATCATCCAGCCCAACCCTCTTGCAATGAGCAGGGACATCTTCAACTAGATCAGGCTGCCCAGAACAACATCCTAGAAGTTAGTAACTATCATTACCACAAAGTACTTGAGCCAGCTCCTTGTATGCAAATAAGCCTGTGGACAGCTTTACTTGGAGCCACTGCTGGACCTCATGCGTGCATTGCCCCAAGGCTACTTAACCCAAGTCCACTGAGACTGTGCTTTTACAAAATAGCTTCCAAATGTTACCAAAGGCAATTCTGCCATCTTTGAGTGAGCATGGGGGCTCTGCTCCCACATAAACATCTTTCACTTGCTATATGGACACCATACACATGCTAAGCCTTTTCTAAATCAGGTTAAAAACAATAAAAACAATAAAACCACGACCAACAACAAAAACCACTCACACACCAAAAAAAACCCCATCTGAGTGGATTCAACAAGGTGTCAGATGAATGCTGCAACTGGCACAAGGCAAGCTGATGGCTGGGACTCTTGTGAGGTGCTGCTGACCCTCTTCAGCAGCAGCAAGCAGCTTCAATCAGCTCCACCTGCCTGGGGAACCATAACCAGACACAGGTCTGATTGTCCCCATGAAATCCAAATGGAAGAATTCTCATTGACTCCAGTGACATACAGCTGTTTCAAGCATCTAAATCACTACACTGCCAATAACAAAGCCTCCTGCCAGGAGAGAAACATTACGATACCTCTGCTCTGTTCTTGTCAGTAACATTTTAGTGGTGAGAAGTTTCTTATGAATGTGAAAAGAAACACTACTTGCTATTTGCCTGCTTAATTTGCAGCTGACATAATGGCGTTCTCCATGCACAGTTATCCAAAAAGGCTTTTCTGAAATAACTCCCAGGCTTTAGCATAGAAAGTCTGAAGAGTCTCCAACCTTCATTCGATTCTGTTTGATGCCTTCTACAATCTGCTCCATCTGCCGTAAAAACTGCTCCCGAGAACCAGAAGATGACATTGCTCTGGAGAGAAAAAAAAGAAAGGTAACAACTGACAGGGATGTGGAACGTGTCTCATCTACCTGTCTTATGCATTTACCCATGTCCAAGAATTCACATTGCTTAGTGTTCTATGTAAAAAGTTCATCTTTTTCAACACTGACTTTGGATAGCACTGCAGCTCTTCAGGTGGTATAAACTATCAAAGAGATGGAAAGGGAGACTTCAGAGCTCATCACAAGTGTTCTCCCTGTCAGCTCAAATCTGTTCCTTTCTCTCATGTGTTGTACAGAAATAAATTGGTATTAGCTAACCAAAATCACAAGCTTTTAAAACCAGCTGTTGCGAATATTAAGAAGGAGTGTAGAGGACTAGAAGACAGGCAAATATTCCAAAAAAAAAAAAAAAAAAAAAAAAAAAAAAAAAAATTTCAAGCCCAAATATGGAAAGCCCCGAAGTAATTTTAGACTTGTAATAGCTCTCAAACAGGCTAAAAAGAGTGAAAGAAAATACAATCCCCACACACAACCCTCCTAACAAAAAATCCAAACCCCAGGTGTCAGTTACAGTATCAGTCTCTTCTGCCTGGACAGAATAAAAAGGATCTCATTACTGAGCAAAACAGATCTACAATCCTTGCTGCAAAGGAAATGATCTAAAATACTTAATCCCTGTGTTTTGTTGTAATTAAAAGTTTTGGCCATCACAATCAGGGAAAAAAGAATTTTAAATCAAAAATTCTGACTAAACACAGAAGGAAGCAGTTGGATGGAAGCAAGTAAAGAGATAATTACTCTGGGGAAAACGAAACAAAAACCAGGCAACCAACAAAAAAAGCAGCTTAGAATTTCACAACAGAATTACAAAATGATATAACAGGAAGAATTGTTTAAAACTATTAAATGGTCATCCCCTCCCCCACGACTCTCTGCAAAAATTCATACTGCATTTTTTTTAAGTCAAAATCCCCCAGAGAAAAAATAAACACTGGCTGCATCGCAGATTGATATTTGAGCTCAAACTCCCAAGGAAACCACAATTTTACCTAAAGACTTCACACTACACCAAAACCTTTAAATACAAAATTAGTTTACATGAAACATGTCTAAAAATATATCTGAGTCTAATGTTTTGTACCTAATGCAATAACCACAACTTCACAAATAAAGAAAAATATTTAAATTAATGCCAGAAAAGTTACGAGTAAATTATTTCTTTCCACAACTGTAAATGAAGAGCCAGATATTAAAAACATACGTTGGCTATAAAAGTTAGGTAATTCCAAGTCCATGATTCCCCAAACACTGGCTTAAATAGTATTAAGCTATATAACTATTTTATAAGCTAGTTTATAAAAACTTCTAACAAATTTTTAGTCTCTACAACTCATGCCCACTCCTTTTTCCAAACCAGCCGTATGACTCGTTGCAACTATTAAGAGAAAAAGAACTATTACTTACTGATGAAAGTTGTCATGAATAGAATTCAGTAAGTTAACCTGTGAATCAGAAGAAGAATTTGTCTTTTCTGGCATGACTTTTCATGGACAATAAAAATGAAATTTCGTTCAAAAAATTGACTACATATATATTCCCCTGACAAGAAGACAGCTGTACAAAAATACCATAAGGCTCCTTTCAGCAGAGAAACCACAAGACCATGTCACCCAAGACACCCCGTGTAACCCCATCAAACCACCACAATAAGGAGTAACTCCCCACTGCCCAAAAGTAATTCAGATTGTAATTAACAGTACTGAAGATGCTAGCTTTGAAGCTATTAGCAGCATAGCTGTGTCAAGAAGCTGCATCAGCCTAAAACATGAGGAAAAAAAACAACACACAAAAACCTCAATAGGAAAAAAACCCAGCTTATTCCTGCTTCTGAGACTGGAACAGTGTCTCCTCACACTACCCTAAAGACTCACCAAGTTCTGCAGGAACAGGAGGTGAATTCCTGCACTGCTTTCATCGTGCAGATGAGTTCTACAGGTTTCCACAGCCATGCATCATTACTTACTTTCCTTACATGCATTTTACAGGCTGTTAAAAGACGAAGTTCTAACAAGTACAGAATGGCATTTTGCAGGCATGGCTTCTCTTATACTAACACTGCACTCAATCAAGACAGAAATTTACAACAGGCATCAGGTATATTTTGTTGCTCTCAGTAGAAACTCACCCACCTACTTAAACTATATGTAGAATATATTCTATGGAACCACCTTTGATTTTTTTCTTGCTTTATCCATACTACTGAGAGTAATAAAACTCACCAAGTAGCAATGAATGTGATTCTGTCTCTTGGCTTTGAATATTTCTTGCAAGTCTCCTGTGGCTAAACCTTCCAAGCAGTTTCTCCCTTTGATGAATATTTTAGAAGTGTTCTGTACTAAACAAACCAGAGCTCTGCAATCAGAATAACTGCTATGGAAAGCTAAATTGATCTCTCCCGAATCAAAATCTCTCTTCCATCTGAATGAGACAGCAGTAAGCATGTGCATAGCAGAAACTGCAGTTCTTCCTGACTTTATTTTGAAAAATTCAAACAGAAATTCTGAACAGACTCCAAAGCCTCCAAGATGCTTAAAAATTCCTGTTACTTAGAGGAAAGAAATTACTGCATGACTCATCAGTATTGGCAAGTCCACATCCCTGCCTCAAGATACTTCCAATAAGTGCATTTAAGAGTATAATTATAGTTCATGCAGCAAAAAATTTAAGTCATGAAAAGTAATACTGCAAAGCCATTGCATGTGCTCATGTGTTGTATTACAGACAGTAAAATTGGTGTATAAACCCCAAGTCAAAGACATTATGAAAAAAAAGTTTAAAGCATTCTAAAAAATTAAACACAAAATATGATTAAAATATGAAGCATATTCAAGAGACATTTCATGTCAGAACTAACCTTTCTAGCCAGAATTTCACTGTGTAACAGTTGCTACTATTGTTATTTTAAAGCAATTATGCTCAGAGTATTTTATGAAAGGGTTGGGTTTGTGAGGAGAAAGGGGGAAAAAAAACCCCAAACCAACAACAAAACATGAAAAAGCACAGGCATATTCCAGAAATCTTAGAGGCGCTCATGCCAAAGGCATCTTTTTTACATTACTAGACAATATTTATTTGCTGAAACCTTGTTCTAATATTGAAAACACAATGAAATTTTCAACTATATTCTACATTTAAAAAAGCCTGCAACATCAGACATTCAGAAATCTCTTGTGATTGACATCACGCTAAAAAACTCTTAATTTATTTGTCTTTTGAAATTATATTCATGTAAATAAAGCCTGGAACTGGGGAAAATGCAAACACCCCCTACTCCCAAGACACTGAATTGTATTTGCAAGAGTACTCCCAACTTATACAACAATGAAATGCATCTGTTCTTTATTCTGTTGGTTGTTTTTTATGTGCCCATTACAAAAACAATCTTTGCATGCTTTTTAAATTGCATGCTTTTTAAATTGCAAGCTTGCCCTCAAAAAAAAAAAAAAATCTGCATTAAACTAACCTTGGGGAGAAGTTAAAGATGAATTTAACAGCTGCTACTCAATGCAGTATTTTAAATCTGGTATACTGTTATCTGCAACTTGCGGCATTATGAATTGTGAATACATTTCACTTTTTGGAATGAGAAAATAAAACCAATGAAAGACCACAGGAAAACAAAGCATGTGATAAACTTCTTGCAGAGTCAGGTAAGGCATTTGCTAGGACTCCTGGCAGCCATGATACAACCCACTCTTGCACAGGGCTGAGACACTGGAACAGGCTGCCCAGAGAAGCTGTGGCTGCCCCATCCCTGGAAGCATTCAAGGCCAGGTTGGACGGGGCACCGAGCAACCTGGTCAAGTGGAAGGTGTCCCTGCCTGAGGCAGAGGGGCTGGAACTAGATGATCTTTAAGATCCCTTCCAACCCAAACCATTCTATGATTCTAAGTATCAAAACATTATATATTTTACGAGTAATATCATAACTCTTAATAAGTTCTGCTTGTCATTAGAAAAAGAGAAAAATCAAAATCCATGAAGTCATTAAAAAGAACGGAGGTGGAAAAAAACAAAACAAACAAAACAAACCCCACATTGCTCTCATGGAAACCACTCTTCTGATGCCTGTCCAGCAGAATCATCAGCAGCTTCAGTGTAGGCAGGCTCAGATCCTGAAAACTAACTCTGATGTTGCTGACTACAGCTGGAATTTGCTCTCCAAAAACTACTGGCTTTTCAATGGTTCACAGTAAGAGATACTGACCAGAACAAGGGGAAAAAAAAAAAAAAAGAAAGGGTAATTTGGTCTTGTAATACCAAGATATTAGTAATATTTGGTTAGCAAGTATCTCTGTTTTGTGAATGCAGTGAGTAAACATGCTGTACTAATAGCACTTACTTTACATTGCAGACCATTTTCCCCTCAATGTCAGGAATATTCTCACAAGTCAGATGTTTCATTTTTACTTAGACTGTTAACTCTGCCCTGCCACAACTGAATGTGGTGAAAGCCAAGTAAAACCTCTATCTCCTTCTCCACAGACTGAACATTTAAAAAACAGTGATTTCCTTACCTCCTTTTCCAAATACACTTTCTTATCATCCAGTGTATTATAAAGAGTAAAGAACTGCTTCGTTTCTTTGTGTGTTGCTGAGACTGCAAACAAACAAACAAAAAAAGGTAGAATAATAAAAGAGCATGAGGTGAAATGGAATCTGTAAAAATACTTTGTAAGCTTTACATAACATACTTTCCACTGTCAATAATGGCACACTTTAATACATCCTGGAAGGATATTCCCTCTGCATTTAAATCTCCAGCAGGGTTTGCAGCTATCATATTTTATGAGAACACCACAGATCAGTGTTTAAATTAAGCCTCAACTGCTGACAGAATATATGTTGGCATTACCAGCTGTGCTTTCTTGACACTGTCTGTTCACCTTTCTTTTATAAGCTTTACCCTTATACCATACAGCCCGCTGTGTTGCCAACAGTTGCCCTCGCATAGCTTGTCCACCGTGGTGGAGAGGCACAGGCTCAGCAGGGACAGATAGGAAACAGACAATCTGATAGCACTGTGTGGAAAAGAAGTGCATTATATTATAAATTTCAAGTTAATCATGTGCAGGATGCTCAAGAAAGCTCTTAACTGTTCTAAAGCCTTTTTTTCTCTTCTTACAATTTAGAACTAAAAAATGCTTTCTGATTTAGGTGATTATAGCAGATGTTGGTCAAAGCTCAGTGGGGGAAGTAAAGCTCAGACATCCACTCCCTTTGGGCCTACAAGATGATGACTGATACTCATATATGCAAAGTGGTCATCTATTTTTTGGTTCCTCAATGCCTAAGGAAACCTAAAATATTTGTGATTCCCAAGGGAAGAGCTCAACAGAGAAGGAGAGTTATGGCTAATACATTAAGCACTGTGAAGAATCCTAAACCTGGAAAAAATGTATGGGTTAAAAAAGATAAACGTGAGTGAAATCATGCTTATTACATTCAATTCTGAAGGCTAACAAGTTCCCATCTTTAGATAAAACCTTTACTGAACTGATACACTAGACTAAGCTTTTGAATGGAACCATCCCACATCACATCACTGAACATACAAATTTTGTAAGAAATAGCAACTTTTGATTTGAACAATTCTGCTCTCCAGCTGAACCCCAACAGCAACCCACAGCTCAAAGCTGAATGTTTTAATGCCTGCTACTTCTGCAGTAATGAGATCTTGGAGACCAAAGAGCTTTCTCATTGCTACAGTATGATTGTGACACATGTTCCACACGCGCTGTAGGTTCCAGAAATATACTGAGTACTGGGAGCCTGAAAGCACCAAAAAATTCAGGAAAGCCTGGGATAGGCTGACAAATTAGTAAGGGCTGTTCAGCACATTCCACAAAGATTTTTCAAATGCTGAAATAAAGCTGCTTCTTGAAGAACTGCATGAATACAAGCATCTCCAACAGGCTTACTTCTGGGGTGCTCTATTAGTTTGGTTTTTGCAGGACTGGAAGATGTATTTCTTTAACCATTTCCCTCTTGCAGCTCTTCACTTTCTGGCAGCAGCTCTGGTAGTCACGTCTTTTATGAGGGGACTCCACATACAAACTCAGAAGAAAACTTCAAGACTTCCACTGGGTTAGAAAGTTGCACCACTTTATACAGCCTTGCAGGCACACACCAGAGCCCACATAAGGTAAGACAGGCAAAGCAAGAAGAAGAAAAAGAAGCCAGCTGTCTCACTGATTCTCTTGAAACCACAGCTTAATGTTCTCAAGGAAAGAGGTTAAGTTAGGTCAAAAATAAAGTAGGAAATTCTAGTACAGAATCACAGAATCAGTGGGACTGGAAGGAATCGCTGAAGATTGTCTTGTCCCAAAACCTCTTAGATCAAAGTTAAAAAATACCAGGTTTTGGCAGCTCCAAATACCACCTGAATCTGGCTGAATGAAAAGCCTCCATAAAATACCACAATTCATAGGCAGACTTGGCAGAGGTTTTCATGTCATTTTTCCAAAACCTTAGCTTGTACAATGCAAGTTCTTGATGAAATAAACTGCACAGTACGTAAGAAGCAAAGTGGGGGGAAGGAAGTACTGGATTTGTACTCACTAAAGAAGTGCATCTATTCCATGCATTGAGTCAGAAAACACATGGAAGATACCACATGATTATGTCACCAGAGATGCTTCATCAGGGCAAAGGGTTTGCATCAAAGTTAGATAAAAATTTCAGAACTGCTCAACCTTCAAGAGCTTGGTTCACACATGTATTTAATAAGTGCAAAATATCTTTAGAACACTAGCTAGTTCTTGTGTATGCTAATACACAAGCTACATCGAATATACACCAGTAAATATACCGGTCTGTTACCAATTTCATGGAATGACTTCAAAATTTTATTCAGTTTGTATGTTCCATACCACCTACACACAGCAAGTGCACAGCACACACACATCTATCCAAAAAGTCAACTGAACACATTTACCTGTTTTATAACATCTTATCATAAAAAGAGTTAAAATTTGTAGTCTAATCCTACCAAGATATTGCAGGTTATTTCTTTTGACACAGTTTGGTTCAGAACCAGGTATCTCATGCCAGTGAAAACAATGCAAGCAATCTCATGTTAACAGCAATTAATTAAACACACCTCAATTTTACTGCAATCTCATTTGTGCACAGTGAATTAAGAACTTTCTAAAATCACATTATCCAAGATGACTGAACCTGTTGCAGACAAAATTTACTCCAGAGATCCTGTGCATCAAGTTTTACGCTCAACAAAATTCTTCTTGCCAGTTTACAAAACCTCGAAAATAGGGTGTATAACATGAACACCAAAAGGTCCTTAAGAGATCACAAAGTTAGCAAGTGTTGTTGTTATATGCTATATGCTTAAAAATGCAACTGCCCTCCTTTCAGGGCTTTAGCCTTCAGCAGGATGTTCCTGCTTGATATACATACCCTGACTGTAAAGTTCAATAAATCTCTTCTGATACTGTGTTAGCTCAGCTCGGCTGGGTACTTCATCAATCTTGCGCTGCAAAATGGCTATTTCTCTGTTTCTTCTTGCCTGAATAGAAAGTTAGGAAGGGAGAAAACACAGCCTCTTCTTGTTCTCTTCTTACAATGGATGAAGCCCCCCAGCAATATTTTGTTACTAAATAATTAATTAAAAAAAGCTTTGGCTGAGGCTCAATTTCTTTCATAATTGATTTGTGAAAGAAAAATTTAAAAAACAGAAAAACCCCAACAAAAAGTAGAAGTTACAAGGTAAGAAAACGTCAATAATTTTGTACAAATAAATTTATGAAGAGTTACTCACCAGTAACAGACGGATCTTTTGAAGCTTATCTTTCTCAGTTTTGTACTGCTGTTCTATAATCTTATTTGGCTCCTGGAATTTAAGAACCCAAACCAATTGTGAATTACGGTAGCATGAGAGCTGCAGTGCAAAAACACATAGACTAGGTTTACTTTCCGTATCTGTCTACTTCCCATTTAATGGCTCCCATAATAATGCCACCATTTGCTCTTATATTTTTTTTAAACAATGATGCATAATCTGCACGAAAACCTGTCATCTTTTACTGTAAACAAATGCATTTTGCTGGCTTTTAAGCCTTTCATATTTTAGTTGTTAAGGCTTGTCAATAATTTTTGCACTGTTTTACAACAGTCACACTTTAAGACATATATTGTTAGATTGCCCATGCTCCTTGTCTGAATGTTTATACTCTTGATTCAGTAGGGGAGTTAATGACAAACATGGTCCAGGACATAAGCCCTCTGACATGTATTATAGATTTCTTGGATTGTGGACTTAAATTTTTAAGAAATAAAAAGATTATCTTTAAGATTTAGGTTTACATTATAATTTTTTATTTTGTGTTCAGAAGAACAGCATGAAAATCTGTTTTCTACCTGTAACCTACCTCATCTCAGAGGCACTAATATATCAAATGCTTACATGCTGAAAATACAAGTCATTCTAGCTTTTCTGCGCATTATTCGCTGGCATCAGGCTGGATGCACTTGTGTTAAAGCCTAATTTCTGACAGTTACTCATGGCAAGCAAGGTACTGAGCCACTGAAAACTTGTGCTTTCATCTTTCAAACAAATCCACATTAAAAAAGAGAAAAAAAAAATTCGACCAAAATAAAAAGCATTCTGAGGAAGACCTGCTTTTGTCAAGAGATATGCACTGCTCTTAACACAATATCCAGAAATTTTCTTATCTGGTACTATAAAGAAGTTGAAGACATAAAAACACGTCTAAGTTAGCCCATGGATTCTGCAAGAACAACAAAGAATACTACAGCAATTTTTGGTCTAATATATTCCTATGATTATTAGCCTGAACTGTGGCTTTACAGTGGGGAGGGGGAACAGAATTTTTCAGAGAATGCAACAGATACTGTAATGCTTACCAAGAATGCCCTGGAAGTAAGCAGGGCCTGAAACAACATTTTAAAGCACAAACTGAAAATAAAAAACATTTGTTATTACCTGTTCCTCCCCATATTCCACTGCCTCAGCTTTCAAATTCTCAATACTTTGTTGAAGTCTCTCCATTTCTTCCTTTAAAACAAGAAAAAAAAAAAAAAAGTTGCTTTTAACGAGACCCATCCTCTTAACAGGGGAGAGCAGGAAGCTTGACAACATATACCTCTAATGAGCTGACCCATACTTTGTATTTGAATTTAAGATTAAACAGCATTCCCTGCTCAAGTGTAAGGCATCCATTATTACTCATATATAAAACTGTTTGCTTTTATCAAACACAGGAACAGATTTATTTCTTAGCTGGATCTAGTATCTTTGCAAGTAAGACAACTAACGAGTGACATGGAAAAAGGAAATGAGGAAGCAAAGAAATATTATAGTATGACATGGGACTGCAACATTTGCATTCATTTGTAAAAAATGAATGAACCTAAAGTTACTTGTAGGTTTCCATTACAATATTGCAGTTTCCATTACAATCTTTTAGTACTTTTCAAAGCAGTATGTATGGGAAAATAAGGTTTCTATGGTCAGCCTATGCCTCTGGGCACTATTTCTTTTACTTCTTTGCATTCTATTGAATCCCACCCACTACTGTTCAAATAGAAGAAAATGAAAACAATTCTCTCTGATCATGTTTCCAGGCAGTCCATAAACACAGCAGTAAAACATTGTAATTAAGTGGTAAAACTGAAATGTGCTCTGAAAACTACAATAGCTTCATCTCAGTCTGGTCTCTTTTGGTGGGTTGCTTCAAAGCCTTCACGAAGCCCTCCTCTTTGGCAGCCTACCTCTCCTCAGGTCACTGTTGGCTGCATTATTCCAAGAAAAGACAAAATATTTCAGGTGTGAATAGCACAGGTGGGTATTTAGCACAGCCCAACCTCAAACTTCGATTTTAATGCTCCCTGCCAATCCACCCCAAGTTGCTCTCAGCAGGATGGTAATGGGAACAAGAAAAACCACAGCTGTGATCAGTATATGGCTGATATATTCTATGTCTATGAACTGTCCTGTATTAAAAAAAAACAGGCACAGCAGAACATTGAAGGCCACACTAATTCAGATGCCTTAGCACCCTTCCTTATACCTCCCTGCCTCAGGGCAGGGGATAAGTCCTCGTTAATCTGGTTCCATCCTTCTTGGACATCAGCCTTGTTGCAGCTACATTATACTGCAGAACTGGGTAACCTTTCATAGATTTGCTGCAAATCAAGCTGGTGGCAGAACTCAATATAAACCTAGAACTAAACAGTGAATGGGGGAAGAGGACAGGGACAGATGACAGACAGCGACACAAGACAACAAATCAGGAAGAAGTATAATGCTTATTTACAAAGTTTTAAATGAATTCTTACTTAAGAAACTAAAACTTACTCTACAATGTGCTTTGAATTCTTGCTCCTGGCTTTTTAGGTTTTCATTCATGGCCACCAGTGCTCGCAGACTCTGTAATATGCTAAATTTGAAGACCCAGTAAACCACATTAGATTTTCAGTTTCTAATTTAAATAAATGGCAAACTAAAAGATATTAGAACAAGCTTAGCTCTAAATAAATTTCTAATAAAACCTGTGTAAATTAAAAACCCAAATATCACCACTGATAAATCAAGGTCAAAATAAAAATGTAGTATTACACTGAGTATTTTGATGGTTTTCTGGCCTCATTACTGTGAAAGTTTTGAGAGAGACTCCTGTACAGTGTATGTGGGATGAAGCCTTCAAATATGAAGACAAGAAGTAGATGAGGCCTTCCTGTTTTATCAGCTGTGTCTAGGGTTCTTCTGCTTTAAACACCTACAATTATTTTCAACTACAGATCAACACTTTTCATTCCAACTGAATACTATGGTAACGTTTTACTGTCTTTGGAAAACAACCTGCAAACTATTTAATTTCTAAATTGTAGTCATTTGTTTAAGTTGACAAAGCAAGAAATATTGAATGATTAAATTTCAAACCATCAATTTTCACAATTTCAAAGGTCACAAAGGAAGTAACTTACCTAGAATCTGCTTGAGATTCTATTGTTTCTAAGGCTGCCAATTCCTTGTCCAGCTTTTCACTGTAACTCTTAACCTAAGGGTTGCAATTAACAATAAACTGAAATACGCTTCTAGACATGAAATGATTCATGGTACTTAGCTTTGTCAAATGTCTTCTCCATTTAATACATTCCTCTACACACAAAGCTTCTCAAAAATGATTCAGCTAGAATCAGTACACAGAAAAACAATGAAAGATTACCTCTGTTAATGTCTTTTTTGCTTCAGTGCATTTTGCCTGCAGATCAGTACATGTAGCTTGCAACTATTATGAAACAGAAAAAAAAAAATTTCATGCTAATTACACCTGTAATGGAGAACAGCAGTATTTCACCTGTTAATAACAGGCTAACCATCAAACACACTGCCTTTTCTTGTCATCTACCCTGAGAGCATTTGATTGCAAGAACTCTGAATATTTAATTAATAACAGCAATCATTTTCAATCTGACCTTCTAGATGCCTGAATGCCAACGGAATGGTAACTTACTGGATAAAATCTCTGCTAAATCTCAATATATTTAGCCCAGTTACACTGATCTAGTTTCATACCAGGCTAAGAAGGTAGCCCCATTCTTTACTTCTCCAGATAAGTTAGGGTGATTTGAGACTTGCATAAAAGTGCTGTGGCACCATACCACAAACATGTCCGTATCAATTAGGAAAGCTCATTTATGTTTTTCTTTTATCTAACTATGGAAAGTCTAGTAAGAAGGCAGTTAGTAAAAAAGAGAAACAAAGAAAAGGACAAGGCAATTTGTCTTTCCAATTTCTTGTGCATAAGCTTTATTTCTATAACTTAATTTAAACTAGGTATTGAATGTTAGTCACAGACTTCAGAAAATGGTTCACAGCATACGCTTTACTAAAAGGAGATTTGAGTTTTGAAGGGATAATATCCTTTAAATAAAAGGCATTATTGCACTGTTACAGAATACTTTATTCTCATTTTAAAAAGAAACAAAAAAGTAGTCAGGTCTACAAGTGGCTGAGCAGGAAGATTTAAAACCTAGTGCTCCCATAGTTATAGCATAGCATGGAAGGCTTTCAAAGCTACCATTCCTTTGTGCTGTTATCTGAAAGACTGAATGTATCACTGTCTCATAAAACGTGCCACACAGACACCTTTCTTTGAGAGACCCATACCACCACCATTTAATAGGAAAACACAGTTAAGATGTAAGGGGTTAAGACACTACTGACAAGAGTAGAGCTAAACAAAAGAAAAAACAGATGAAAGTTGCTGAAGCAGTGATGTACTTCACAGAAGTCATCAGCAACAATTTTTCCTCAAGTACTATTTGTTTTTTGGCAATCTCTGCCAATTACTGGCTCTGATGCAGTATGTTTTCATCAGATTCTGCAAGCTAAAAATGGCATCACACTGATTACAGCAGTACGTGTAATTAAAAGTGGCATTTCATTAACAGCATAGCTTTCCCACTTGTACTTTCCTGGGGTTAAATGGCAACAGCCCAAGAAGGTCGAAATACAGGAATGGTGGCTCTTGCTCTTCAAACTCAAGAGCCTTTCACCCCTCTAAGACAAATGTGAAGATGTGAACCATGTAGTGACTGCGCAAAAACACCCCCAAACAAGAAAAAAAAAAACCAAAAACACCTTAGTGAGACAAGCTGGCTCATATAAAGGGCAGGAAGTGATACAAATAATCTGTGGCATATTTTAGTAAAACTTGCTAAATTGTTCCTTGAAACTGTGAAAACAGCCCATTCAACACTACAGCTAACAAGTCAAATGGAGATATTCTGTTTTTCTCCAAGAAAGGTATGGAAAACAAAAGAAATGCTAGCCCTCTTCTCAGACACAGGGCTATACAATTCTCTAATGTAAACACAGCCACACTGTCTTCATAATAAATATGCAAGCAAGACATTCAGAAATGCTTTGTTTGTCACCATGACAAACTGATGGTACAGAAGACAGCCTGCAAATCTTTTCTAGATGGCAAAAGCTTTGTGATCAACTACATTTATCAATGTTCTCTTTTTTATTACACACACAACACTTACCTCTTCCAGGAGTTTGTTTTTTTGCAAAATCTGCTTATTCAGAGATGCCACCTTCCTTCTGTGTTGTTGGGCAGCTCCAAGCCTTTCTGGTCGCTCCTCAGCGGAAAGCTCAGATTGCTAAAACAAACAATAGCAACAGCCTGACGGACTTCACACCATTACTCTTTGCTTCTTCAGTAGCTCAGGAAATGCCAAAGTGCGACATACCTGTGATATTCCTAATCAAGATCTGTGTCCCACTATACAACAGAAAGAATGACTTACCACTTTTTCTCACATCCAGATAAGGAAGTGGCTGAACAACTGAATTACATCCCAAAGGTGACAGATAAAGCAAGCTAAAAGTAAAGTTAGGTGCCCTGAGTGAGGTGGGAAATACTTCAGTAAACTAGAAGAAATACATTTTCCACATGAGCGTTACAGTTAAACCTGGTACAGTCAGTTCTTAGATGGAAAAAATTACAAATATGTCAAAAAAACCTCCTTAAACAGTGCTATTTACTGAACTTGTATCAGATGGAGTATATAGCTCCATACCCCAATTAGTAGATCTAGAACTTCAAAAATTGTGCATTTAGATATTGAAATACTGGCTTGGATGTACCTTTATGCTGTAGGAAAATGACATACTCAGCATGGTAGATACATTTATCACTCTAAGTGGTTTCTTTTTTTTTGGTGTGCATGTGTGTACTGTTGACGCCAGTCTTTGAAAACTACTCAATCCAGCATGCACTGCCAAGAAAGTGTCTCATAAAACATAATGAGGACAACCATCTGGACCCTGTTCGCTCTGAATTGTGAAAGGAAAGCTGCAGAAACCTTCTTTACTAGGAGTAGCATTCATAACAGAAATTGTGTATTTGTGGTAGACAAAAGAATAATTAAAAATCAGTGATAGCTAAATGTCTACATGATTATTTGCCTAAACATTGTTTGCATCTTTTGGAAGTCCTCACTTAAATACATCCATCTGTTTTGGTAATTTGCTTCATGCACCCAGACTTTTTTTTCCCAGTTAATCCATTTTCCAGTATTTTGCTAGAAAAATGGTTAATTTGCAAGTACTTCAGGTGCTAATTTGCAGAGTCTGTCAAAGACTTCAATACCAAGTGCTTTTTGAATATTTACCAAATGTTGACAAGCATTACAATGTATAATCAGCAAAAATGGTACAAGAAGAATTAAATACTACTCACTCATGTTTGCCGCTGGTAGCCACTCAAGGCAGATAGGTAAGCAGATGCTTCCTTAACAGCTTAATTTTATTTAAATGACAGTAAGAGGCAAAACCTGTCTTCCTCTTCTCCATTTTCTATGTTACTCATATGGAGGAACAGCTTAATGACTTGTTATACTTTTACATCCACAGAAAGAAAAGCCTAATTCTGACATCTTAACCCAGCAATTCATAAACTTCCTTTGCATATGTTAGGAAAGGAAAAACGCCTCTCAGCAGCACCTGTTAACACTGAACTATTCAACAAATAAACACTCAGATGTACTTACTCCTCTCATTATTTAGCCAAATCATGTTCCTTCATCATGTCATGCAATCTAAGACCCCATCCTGCTCACCATACATTTTGTCTACCTGATATGCATACCATGCAAATCAAGAAAACTGGAAATGCAAGAGAAACATCAGCTAAATCAGCCCAAGATTGATCTTGCAAAAAATAGTTAAAAAACCATTCAGTACAGGTTTGGTATAAAGAAAAGCTCATGTCTTAAGAAGTGGACTGTTACAGCCCACTTGAAAATGGGAAATAACCATCACTGCAATACAGAGGTTTCTCCAAAAAAAAATCTTCATGGTCTGCAAATGAAAAAGCTAGGGTTAAGCCTCATGCAGTCAAAGTGGGCTAAGGATCTGCGCTGCAACGACACCACAGCTTTAAAGTTACTGAGGAGTTGCGTTCCAATTTGCGGCGAAAAATGCATCTTTCAGCAGAGAAGGAAGAAAACACAAATTACAGAAGCTACTTTGCTTTTGACAATACTGTTGTTACTTGGTCTCTTACTAGACTGAAACAACAGTTGTCTTTTGAACATAATGTAGGAAAGCTGTAGCTGAGCACTAGTGTATGACTGTTTAAGATTATTAATTTGATACTCTATCTCAAAATGAGAACTTAAATTACATGTGACAAAAAGGGATACATGGATACATCCTTCAACTTTGTTAGCATACACTATCCCTACCACCAACAGAGGTAGACTCGCTTCTGCATTCTTCTGCATTCCCTGCAACTGCTCAGTTGCCCTAAAAAGATACAGCCCATTCAAATAAACAGGACAAATTCTGCATGGGAAATGGGGATATTATTGTTTAAGTTAAAACAACATATTAATTATGCATGAAGATCATTTATAAGTGTCAGCTCAAAAACTGCTAGCTAAAATAAAAGGCTAATTCTAGACTTAACAATCCTGCCTCCCACTGTTTACATGTAAAAGTTTTAAATGGGAAGGAGGAAGGAAATATATGCAATTAATGTTATTCTTTGTAATGAGATTCTCTCACACACATTAGTGCTATAAACTTTCCTACAATTAAAGAAAGAGAATTCAATCATTACAGAACTTCACATTCTTAAAAACAAAATACAACTGAAAACCTATGAGTCTCTGTACAAAACCACAAACTTTGTAGCCATAAATAATTTTGTTTACCTCTTCATGTTCAAGCACCTCCTACTAGCAAACAGATTTCAGAGGTTAGATCTGTCTCTAACTCCATCATATCCGCCTATCGTGGTTTAAGCCCAGCTGTAACTGAGAACCATGCAGCCGCTCTCCCACTCTCCCTCCTTTCTCTTCCCCCTCACCCTGCTCCCAGAGGGACGAGGAGGAGAATCAAAAGAATGTAACTCCCACGCATTGAGATAAGAACAGTCCAGTAACTGAGGTATAACACAAACCACTGCTGCTACCACCAATAATAATAATAAGGAAAATATTAAGGGAAGAGAATACAACTGCTCACCACCTGCCAACTGATACCCAGCACAATCCAAGCAGCAATCTAACCCTTTCAGGTAACTGTCCCCAGTTTATGTACTGGGCATGATGCGCTGTGGTATGGAACACCTCTCTGGCTAGTTTGGGTCAGGTGTCCTGTCTCTGCTTTCTCACAGCTTCCCCTCCTCCCTGGCAGAGCATGAAGCTCAAAGTCCTTGGTCAGGCTAAACATTACTGAGCAGCAACTAAAAACATCAGTGTTATCAGTGCTGTTATCAGTGCTGTTCCCAGGCTGAAAGTCAAAACCACAACACTGCACCAGCTACTAAGAAGGAGAAAAATGACTGCTACTGTTGAACCCAGGACACTGCCTCAATTGGAACTCCATTGTCTGAAGCCCACTGGGGAAAAAAGTCTCCAGCCTTGGAACAGCTCATATCTGTTTTCAGTAAAGTTCCATGTAAATCTTTCCAGTCATTTCAATGTAATTTGCTGACACCTCTCCCTGCCCCTTTCTAGAGGCTCAGTAACCCTCTGCATCTCACTTTATCATTGAGGGTTTCCTCAAACTAAAAAAAATATAAAAAAACCCAATTCAGTGTTTTCCTTGAAAGAGAACCCCTAAACATATTATACAATTGAAATGCCTATTGTATGCTACTTCAACTGGCTGTGCAGGGTGCACAGTATTCTCCACTGCAGGATTCTAGAAGCCCAAAAAATATTCTGAATCAACTTTGTAAGAGAGATGCAACTCAGAGACTATATTTAAAACTGTTAAAGAGGATCCTCCTTCAGGCATTTTTGAAGGGGGTAATTTTGAGACAGCACTTCTTCAGTTTTAGCATTCCCTCATTTTACTTATTTCCTATTCTACTCCTAGCAAAACCACCTGTTATATATGTCTATACTTGTAAATTTTCTAAAACAGTAAAATCAAAACTACTTTGAATAACTGGCCTTAAAGCTGGTGATGAACAGAGAGATGAAAGCCATGTCAATTTTCTGCCAGTATTTTCAGGAAGTGAGGTACGACCAAAATCTCCCTCCCAGTTTACCCAGCAAGTTAACACAGCAGCAGAAAGAAAAGACAAATGCAGAAAACCGTATGCATTGGTCCTCTGCAAAGGTGGCTACCTTGTAAGGAAGGTCTTGGCACATGGCAACATCATATCTAGAATTTTCTTTGCCAGCTATCTTCACTGGGGAATTAAGAAGACTCTGATAGATAAATAAGCACTGCTGTGTTCTTCACACTATATATAGTTACAAGGGCTTAAAACTATTGGAACTCTATATATAGAAACACTGCCAACACTTTAATAAACTGATAAACATCCTTAACTCTTTTTTCCAGGTATATGCATGCACACAATTTTTTTGTTGCCCACATCTAATAGATCTGAAAAGCAATATATTTTTGGTTTGACAAGAATCAGTTCTTATTTTCCAGAGTATTAATCATTCCTCTACTATAACAGTCAAGGTCCTGCTGCCTTTTCTCTCAGAACAGAAGAAATGTAACATTGAAATATGACCCTTGGGCTTCTGTTCTTCCAATCCCTTCTAATAAAGAAAGACCAAGAATTTGCAATAGACTAAGTTGAATTATAGGGTTTATCTCCCAAATGGGAAAGCTCCATATCTCATGTGTCAACAAAAACAAAAGAAATATGAGAAGACTACTGGACAAATAAGAGCAACCTATAACTCATATCTGGCAGTGATGTATTGTATGTATTAATTGTTTGAAGAGCAAGATTTTCTTTTCACATTACTGTAAAAACAATTACAGTTGAACACAATAAATGGAGCTAATAGGCACATTTAATTGCCTTGGATTCTAAAAGCAACAAAGTTTTGGTTTTAATACTAACTTCAGAACTAGAGACCCAGGGCATGAGAGTGAATTGGAGCCCAGCAGAAGCAAGATCCCAGAGTCTGAAAATCTGAGTGGAGGAGGCCCAGATTTTTCTCTGAGCAGGACTACAGAACTTACATGCTCAGCACTGAACACTTTAAAATGCGTTAAGAGCGCAGGTCTCTTATCAGAACAGGCATCAACACAGGCCCTTCTTTACTCATTAAAACATTTTATCAGGTGCTTAAAAATTGAACACAATCCATTAACAGGTACTAACACACCAAAAGCTTGTGAATGTTTAAATGTCATTGAAATACTTTCCTGAATCCTTACTATGCTATCTACAGCATATATGAAACAGTGCTGTTCCAAGAAAATCATGGAAATTAAGTTCAAAACTTAAGGCCTAAATTAACAAACTATCAAACACAACTTGGTAAACCAAACACAATCAGGTAACACACTTACCTTTTCAGCGTATTCTGACACTATTTGCTTGATCTCATCTGACTGGAGTCCAACAATCTGGCCAACTGTGCTTGCTGTCAATTTGCCCTGCAATCGTGTCAAGAAAACATTTGGAATGTAGCAATTGCTTGTGCTTTTTACATGACAATATTTCAAAGCTCCAATTTTAACAGAAATGTACAAAACCTTCACACTGGGTAATAATCTCTAGCCATAAAAGACTGAGAAACATTCCACCCCAAGAAAACTTCACTGATGGAAATTGGAAATTCCTCATTTACAACCTTTTCGCAAACTTGAATTCAGATTTTCAAAAACCTACCTAATTCTATTCTGTACACTGATTTTTTCATGTGCAGTAATAAAACTATTAGACAACATCTGGAGCCGAACTATGACAATACAGATGCGTGAAAAAATGCACTTTTAAATTGGATGCATGTACAAAACCAATCTTCAAGCAAAACTGAATTCTAGAGTGGATTTCAGTAGAAAGCATCTCATCAACTTTAAGACTAGACTAATTACTACCTTCACTTCTGTGACTTCAGCATAAACAGAAACAATGTTACACAACTGAATTTCTTCCCAGTCCTCTCAGCCAGGCTCCATTTTATCATTAACCACAACCAATTAAGAAATCAAGATACATATACAGTATTTTCAGTGTTTTTGACCAATGGTTGTGTTTGTAAATATTTACCAGGTGCTCTGAAAAACAACTGAAAACAGAAACAATTTTCCTTCAATCTTCCCAGTAAAATGATTACTCCTGCAGTTATCTTCACAAGATAAATAAAGTAAGACAGGCTGAGAAAGTTGGGGCTGTTCAGCCTGGAGAAGAGAAGGCTGCATGGAGACCTCATAGCAGCCTTCCA
>JAOEHY010009991.1:0-33313 GCA_025447955.1 Psilopsiagon aurifrons
GGTAGTTTACTTGAACTCCCTGCACCCACCCCATAAAAATCTTTTTTCCTTTCATTTACAGCATTCCACAGCAGCTGGACTGGAATCTTTGACTCCAAAAGTGCTGGTCTGAGTCGTTCGGGGGTTTTTTGTTTGGGTTAATTTGCATCACAAAACCACGTGCCATAAGGATCCCAACTGACCAGACTATATGGGTCAGTATTCTGTACTTGAAAGTAGCCAATAACGAACGTGAGGGAATGCTGTGCTGAATTCGCAAATGCTTTTTTCCCTCAACATACCTGAAGAAAGTGACACTGAGTAGAAACAAGGATGGGGGAAAAGAAGGGAGCAAAAGAGTCAAACTGGGGAGGAGAGGGGCAGGAAAAAGAATTCAATTAAAAAGGCTCAGACAAAATTTATGGAGGAAACTGTAACTGGGATTTGATAAGAGAGGTTGGAAAGAAAAACTAATGCTTTCATCTAGGACAAGTTGAGCTGATCATTAGGAGGATCCCAACATAAGAAGAGGGAATAAAGGAGAAGAAGTTTTCAAGGGAGAGAGAGAAAATAATAAAAAAGAAGAAAGAAGGAAAAACACTTGGATGAAGTTGGAAAGGCTTGTAAAGTCTTTGGATGACAGAGGAAAAGGACAATTGGAAACAGGCTGAAAAATCCTGTGAGACTGAGCTAAGAAACCAAGCAAAGGGAAAAAGGGAATGGGCAAGGGAGGCTGAAAAGACTGACAGGAGCTACTGCAGAGAATGGAAAAATTTACAAAAAACTAGGGGATAGAAAACAGGCACAGAGTTGGTCAAGCCAATAGGCTGGAAGAAGGAGCAAGTGGAGACAGAGCATCTAAGTTGGGAAAGAAAAGTTCCAGTTTTCAGGGCATGTTCAGACTGCCCACTGTGATAATGATTTTACTTTTGCACCATGCAGTGCACCATGTTGGGGACACATTGTCTAGTGTGTATACACCCTTAGTTTTCACAATAGGCAGCTATAATATTAGTATGGAAGAGCGTAGTCACCTTCTCTTACAGAAGGCTAAATCAAGACAGGAACAAAGCATTCTACACCAAATTTACTTCAGCAACTGAGACATATTTGGTTACTTCATTCCCTCTTGTCAAGTTTAAGATTTCCGAGTGTATTTTACAGAAGAATTTAGCACAGAGATCTGCAAAACAAAACTCAGATTGTCACTACAGAAAGTGATTGTTTTAGCCATAAAAATTAATTTTTAAAATAGAACAATATTCACTATGTTCAGATATTCCATAGCTTATTTCATGCTCTTGACTCACATTTTTGCACAAGATAGTTTACTCCTTATATTATAACAAACTGTTTTATTTGGCAAGACTGAAGTCCCATATATGTCCTTTTGACATGACAGAGATGAGTAGTAGATACTCATATGAGGTGTGCTGACCCTGTCTGGCAATTGAGCTCCCCACCCTGCCCCCCAGTCACTCCCTCACCAGCAGGATGGAGGAGAAAATCAGAAGGGCAAAAGCAAGAAAAGTTCGCAGGTTGAGATAAAGAGAGCTTAATAAATGAAAGAAAACAATACAAAATCCCCAAATAACAAGGGATGCAAAGGCAATCACTCATCACCTTGCACCAGCAAACTGATGCCCAGCCGGCTGGTGAGCAGCAGCTGCTTTGGAACTCACCAAAATGTAATCAACTTCTTAAATAGTTTCCCACAGAAAATTAGTAGAAATTATGCACAGCCACAACCCCTACACAACACGAAGCATTAATACAACCGTAATGATGACATTGTTACAACAGTTCATTATCTGCTGCATTGTTGATTACAGTAGCTATCCCCTGATGTAGCTGACATAATGGTTGCTTTAATGGTACATTCAGTAATGACATGTAACAGCTTTTGTCTATAGCACATCTGCTTTTTCTTTCCTTTTTTCCTGTAGAAAACTATGTACAGCATTGCAGTAAATACGTAAAAGAAGTTAGGAAAAGTATTGCATCAGTCTTACCTCAGAACTGTAATCTTCTACTGTGGTGGAAATCTCACTTTCTGGCTAAAATAAAATATTAAAATATTTACAATGATGGCACAACTAAAAATATCATACAAGACATTTTCCATCTGTTTCTGAGAATTCAGACGATACTTGAAAATATTAAGGAACACATGAATTTGATTAGTGTGTGTATACATATAAGTTATTTAGTGAAGGCCACCTTCACTTTCTTCCACTCCCAGCTTTAAAAAAGAAAAAGTTATTTGCTGTTCAACTATGATCACACAAATATTACCTGAGAGAGTCTTCTACTGAAAATACAACCTACAGGTACAAAACAGTATTTTGGAAATGTAGCTTATAATTTATTTGGTTTGGGGTTTTTTTTGGTTTTGTTAAGAAGTAAGTAGTACCAAGAAAAGGACTTTCTCTGATAGATCAGTTTTACTAGATGAAGAACTTTGCTGGCTTAACAACATAATCATATATAGGATGTCATTTTCATACATGCAACACTTCTGATATTGACTGGAAATTTAAAACAAATACTCATACTTTCCTTCAGCTTCCACAGTAAACAAGGAAAGTAAAAGTGATCAGGATGAACAAGGACAAAGACTCAAATCTTGTGATATAATGCATTAGAGCAATTAAAGGTACAAAGCCTTAACACTAAGCATAAATATGTCATGAAAAATGCTTGAATTAAATACAGAGTATCTTGATGAACTACATAAAATGTACTAGGTTTGAGAATCAAAGTGTTAGTAGGAAAATATGCAAAATATTCAAATTATCTGTGTAAGGTACACTATAAGGGAATAAGTAAGTATGCTTTTAAACTCTAAAAGTGTAATTTTGAATTAAAGCTACTTTAACAAAAATGAGTGTACATAATAGGGCTTCTTCAAAATTCTTTCAACACATTAGCCAGCCTCACACTGAATCAGCCTCCATTTCACACTGAATTCTGTCAGGCTTATTTTCAAAGGATCATAGTCAATTTTGCATCAGTAGACATAAACAAAATTCAGAACTGTCAACTGTGTTTTGTATTTTGTTTTTTTTAAAGAAATCTGCCATTCAGACCTACTGGTGATCTGCTTTTGTTATAACCCTGTCATCATCGATTCTACATACTCTGAATCTAATATATAGCTCCACAATGCAATCAACCTTAACAAAAAAAAGGCATATTATGTAAAGAGTGCACAAAACTAACTTGAAATATCAGTGTGGAAGCTAAAATTCATAGAGTGCATATGACTAAAAATTAAAATCGCCCACCCTTAAAATAAACCCCAAACCCACAGTGTGATAAAAGTGTTTTTGCTATGGAATGCACAATTAAAAATATTTAGTTTACATAAATATATTTTTATTCAGATTTTGTAATATGTATATTTGTGTATATATGCATACACACAAACACACCCAAATTAAACATACTTTTTTGTACTTACACCCCTGGTCTAGGACCAATCAGGAAAATCAGGAAACCCACATTATTACTTATTTTCCTAATACAGATAAAAAGATGTATGGCCATATCATCTTAAAATTTTTCATAGTTTGCTCCAATTCAGAAGACTTCACAAAGAAAATATCAGAAGTACTCCTACAGAAGCTCAGGAGAATTCCGATAAATTTACGTATTTAATTACATACAATGACTTGAAGTTTTTTATATACTGCATGAAATAAAGGCACTTCTCCAACATGCAAAATAGGGTAAGTAATCTGATGTCTTACACAGATCTTCCTTGTAATGCTTTTGAATTTTATGAGAAACATGATAAATCAGTGTTTTCTACAGCATCAATTCTAATGCATTCTACAGCATTCTAGTACAATGTTAGAAATACTGTACTAGAATGTTTTCTAGTAGATAAATGAATGTATCTATTACGTATCTAAACCTGCTAGGTTTATCCCAGGATAAACTAAACCTAGTAGATAATGATAGTAAAAGACAAAGAACTTGCAGATTGAGGCTTAGGCTATAGTGAGAAAGTATGAATTCTCTAAGAAAGGTGATCACTGAAAATACTTTTTTTTTTTTAATGGTTATTTTGCCACATGTAAGATTTTTTTTGAAAATTACTATATTGGTGGTGCTTTCTCACGACCAAAGTAAAAAAGAAAAAAAAAAAAAAAAAAAACCTAAAGTAATTTTTTAAAAATTAGATTCCAACACTGTCCTGGTTTCAGCTGTAACAGGTTGCTTTTTTTCTCCTCCCTATTAGATGGTGCAGGGTTGTGTTTTGGCTTCAGTCTGCGAACAATGCTGATAACACACTGGTGTTTTGGTTGCTGCTAAGTAGTGCTTACTCTGGTCAAGGACTTTTCAGTCTCTCATCCTCTGCCAGTAAGGGGGGGACTTGAAGCTGGGAGGAAGCAGAGACAGGACACCTGACCCAAAATAGACAAAGGGGATATTCCATCACACAGCACATCATGCCCGGCATATAAACTGTGGGGAGTCATGTAGAAGGGACTGATCCCTACTCAGGTTGGGCTGGGTATCGGTTGGCAGGTGGTGAACAATTGTATAATGCATCACTTGTGTTTATTGTTTCCTTTTCCTTTTCCCCTTCAGTTTTATATTCTCTCCTCTTCATATTTCCCTTATTATTATTATTATTGGTGGTAGTAGTAGCAGTTTTATATTGTACCATAGTTACTGGACTGTTCTTATCTCAACCCATGGGAGTTGCATTCTTTTGATTCTCCTCCCCATCCCTCCAGAAGTAAAGGGGAAAGTGAGCAAGCTGCATGACTCTCAGTACATGGCTGGGCTTAAACCACAACGGTCCTTTATGGCACCCAACTGGGGCACAAAGGGTTGAGATAATGACAGATCTGACCAGAGTGTGTCTAATCACATTTGTGATAAGCATTCATTGTTTCGGATTAACAGTCACTTATTTATTTGCTTTTGGAGCTCTGATTTATTTGCTTTTGGAATCATAGCACCTGGTCTCAGAGTTTCTTTATGTCACACTTTACTTGCAGCCAGTATTTGCTGTTTTAGCTTATCGGCTTTGGGACCTAGGCTAAGGCTCTCATCTTGTTGTACTTTATGATAATGGCTTGTGATACAATAGAATTATTGATCATGAAACTGATCTGATATGCGTTGTCAGTGTGGCCATCACCTCCATACTTCAGGAGGGATTTCATGGGAATTGTTAACAATTACACCTCTCCCCCACCCCGGAGCGCCAACCTATGGAGAAGATATCCCCTCACACGTTCTCCTCCTCCACCAGGCTATTTACAGTAGTGCTTGAGAATTTAAGAGCACCCTTGAAACCAATCTGCTTCTTTTGCTAGGAACCGTCATTCTGTTGAATATGGTTCAGGTACTGTTTAAGGTTAGGCAATTATCTAAAAATACTACCAAGAGTCATGAGTAGCAAGTGTATGGGGTCATATGGGTAAGTACCTAGGCCAGTAGGCCCCCTCCAGTGCTTTGGAACTTCACCCCCGAATAAGTGTGAAATTCAGAAAAACTACTAAAACATTTAGAAAAAATATACTGTCATCCTGGCATTACCAGAGAGGTACAAATAACTGTAATGTGCTGGCGCCTAGCCTATGCCTACAAAGCCCTACTCAACCCTATCCAGGATCCTCAAGAGGAAAAAGATGTCTCTGGATCTGATGGCAAAGCAACAGATAACAGTGGCTAGTCCGTCCTCAACAATAAGCACGGCAGCTACGCCAACTCTGATAAGAGATACTGCAGCCACTCCAACTCCAGTGACAGACACTGCAGCTGAACTGAAGGACCAATCCTTGCTGCTATCAGTTACCCCTATAAGAGGAAATGGAAATGAAAACAACTTGTGCAGTGAAGGAAGATAAAGACTCAACGTGTGAACTAGAGGAGGCAACATCTGAATGAGAGGGATAACTACAGGAATCAGAGAAAGAGCTAACTTCTCAGTCCCTGCCCATGACTGAGCTGCGGAATACGTGAAAAGATTTCAGCTGTCTTTCAGGGGAGCATATTGTCACCTGGCTGCTCCGATGCTGGGACAATGGGTCCGAGAGCCACACACTAGAAGGTAGGGAAGCCAAGCAGCTGGGATCACTTGCTAGGGAAGGGGGAATTGACAAAGCAATTGCAAGAGAAATGAATCCTCAGCCTCTTTAGGTGGCTCTTGTTAAACTGAAAAAAAGGTACCCCTACAAGGAAGATGTCATATGTCACCCAGGCAAGTGGCTCATGATACAGAAAGGCCTCCAGTACCTGAGGGAAGTAGCTGTTCTAGAGATGATCTATTTCAAGTCAGATGCCTGGGATACACACATAGATCCAGATGAAGTAGAATGTACACGATCCATGGGGTGAAGATCTACTTATTTTTTCAAATCCTCTATCTTACTCTACATCCCAGAATATCTTTTCTCTAGTCAAAGCTTTTGACTGCTCTTTGCTATCATAGGAATGCCTTACCCACATCTGCCACCTACATCTTTTCTCACTGAGGCACCCTCTCAGTTTCACCATACTGTTGATGTTTCCACATTTTTGTCACTTTTCTTCCTTGGTTCTTCTCAAGAAGCCCACCCAGTGTCTCCTTCTTACTCTGCTTTTGTTTGTTGCCTGACAAATCTCAAGCACAAGCAACTGAAGTTAAAGTTTATAGCCCCACATTCATGTTTGCATTATCTACTTGAGTAAACAGTTAAGCTATTCTAAAACTATTACCAAACAGCTTTGTCCAGTGAAAAACAGAAGACTAGCTACTAATCCAACCTTAGTCAATTAACAGGTATTCTTCATCACAGAACTCTGAACTTTTCTTTTCTAAGAAGCTTTGTATAATATCTTTTACTACTCAGGTGACTCAAGGACAATTTTACTGTGCCACAGGTTAATTTCTTATGCTTTCCCAGCATTAGTATACTCTGCAAAGCAGTCTGCTCCAATGTATCACTTCAAGACTTTCCAGAGAAGGTGATCTCAGCAATTATTCACCCTTGTAACGTTTTTTTCTTTCTTCCATTTTTAGTTGCAGGAAGTCACTAAAAGAAGCAATCCTAAACCCAAGAGTTTCATTGATCCGATTAATTTCCTGCAGTGTCTCTTTAGTTTATTTTTACCTCTATGTGGAAAAAGACACTACGGATGTCAAGACCAAAAGATACCAGGGTGCAACAGAACAAACACAAAAACCAAAGGCAATTAGAAACTCAACATATTATTATCTTTGTGAGGCCAAGACAAAAAAGCATTTAACATAAGTTAAAACTCAGAAACTTTAACCAGAAAATACTGCAGAGAGATAAACTTCTATCCTGAAAACTACCACAAAAGAGCCTAGTCAAGATTTTTAGATACCTAGGCAATATAGTCACATATTCTGAGTCTATTTTGTGGTACAGAAAGAACAATTCAAAACATGAATTCCAGTAAAAGATTTAAGTGGACTCATACTAGAAAAACTGCAGGGAAATAAACTTGAATCCACAAAACTACCACAAAAGAGCCCTGACAAAGTTTTAGATAGATAGGCAAGAGAGCCACAAGTTCCAAATCTATTTTGTCATACAGAAGGAACAATTCTAAACATGAATTCCAGTAAAAGACAAAATAAGTAATTGGAATCAAAATTTATCTATGAAATATTCCTGCATAATGCCTCCGGTAATCTTGCCTTACTCTCCTGACACAGCAGCCTATGAAGATTTAATGATGGGTGAAAAAGCAAACAGCTCAAAAAGGCTGTCTAATTCTCCACTGCAGAGATTAGCCTGAAACTGCCTATTACACTGGCTGCCATTTCAACTAAGCAAGCTCTAATCCAATTACTGTAATACAGGCTCTCTGTCCAAGTCATTGCAATTCTAAGACTAAAACCACTAAGTTATGAGTTTCGCTGAAACTCTTAGAATTTTTCCTCCTGCGTAAATACTGCACAGAGGCTTCAGCAATCATCTTCCAACTCCAAAATACCCATTACTTATTTAACACAAAGAAGCAGGCTGCATACAATACGTAACAAATGAAAATGCTTTCCCAATTGAGAGCAGCTTTTTTTGGTGGAAGTGAGTACTGTTTCAGAAGTCACTAAGGCATGAGTAATTCAGGAGAGTCAAATTACAAATACATACTCATCACCAAGCTTATTCTTTTCAAGCTACATTTAAAAAACTAAACAAACAAAATCCCAACAAACCAAAAATCCCCAAATGCACCTCCACATTTATTTACTTAAACATAAAATGACCTCCCTTGGGAATAAGACTGACCTCAGAAAAATCACACCCAATCTTCAGAATACACCTATGTGTGTAATCTTTAGCAATTGCAGTGCAGACACTTCTCCCATTTGTAAAATCGGTCTTGCACTGTTAGCCCTCAGAGATCAACATAGGCTACTAGGCCTAACCTGATTAAATTAGACCTGCTTTGAGCACGGGATTGGACTAGATGACCTTGGAAGTCCCTTCCAACCTAAATTATTCTATGATTTTGTACTTCACCCTCTTTCTCCAGCTGTAGTAGAGGTATTTATCCTGACAGAGCAAGTACATCAGCAGAGTTGTCTGTAACATGCAATAATGAAATACTTCAAAATATATTTGGTTAACAAAGTTTCTTCACACAGTTATATTTATTTAGACTATAATGTTAAAAAAACCCTCTTAAGCGATTCCCTCTAAAAAGCTCTCTGCCCTCACAGTCCTCTCTCCTTAGCTGTAGATAACCTACTGCATTTCATGAAGTACACCTTTCTCTTCTCCTGAAAAGCAAAAAAGGACTCATCTTCACCTATGAAAACTGTCATTCTGGTATTAAATACTTATTAAAAATTTACCTGCTTTGGGAAAAGCCGAGTTGAACAGACAGTTTTACTGAGTTAAACAAACAGTTCTGAAGCCCTAATATGACTTTTCGAAGTATGAAAAGCTGCATATTAAAGGCATGTATCCTTAAAGTTCAGAATACCTAGTGTACTGATATACTGCAGACTTAACATTGTAAAATAAACGGATCAATGACTTTACAAGTTTTTATTCACATATATGATTTAGTCTGCTCCTCCACTAGAGTAACCTTTTTTCTTGCACAAATGCAAGAAATTTTTTAAAAGTGTAATTTTTCTATTACTTCTTAGCTACTGGAAATGAGATAATGAAGGCTAAATAGTTACACATCGTCTATCCTAGCACAGGACAAAATGCAGAGCATTCTACATATCTCAGAAAAGACTAAATTCACCTGCACAGAGCTGGCAATCTGCATCAAGCTGATTTTTCAGAATACCATTCATGTCTCTTCAGAATCACTGCTTTTGCAAATGGAATAAGCTATTCTGTAAATATATCAGCATCTCCTGTCCCTCATACCTGGAACAACATATTACATTACATGAATTCATGTTCACTCAGAACTGAACTGGAATGCCAGAGTGTAACACACAGGGTATCTTGCAACCTTCCCAGAGCACGTACTTTCAGCCACTAGTAGTCAGGATTGTATTTCATTGAGTAGCAAAAGTAGAGTATCCGTTTATCAGTCTTTTAAGCCATCCAATTCTAAGTAGTGTTTTCTAAATTTATTCCTTCTCCTTATTAATCAGAAAGGCTCAAATTACATTATGAATACATAAAAGATGCTTAGTTTTGCATTTTGCTATAACCATAGCTGCAGTGATCAAAAATCCACTGCAATTTGTAAACTTTTAATAAAACACAATGCACAATGCATAAAAACATGCAAGAAAATAAAATCATTTTTCACCTATTTAGAAAGTATAGCAGTACCAACAAACTTTCCGAAATCTACAGTACACTAACTACCACAGAAAACACGAGCAGGCTAGTAAAAAGTGCCTTCTCTAAGGAGAAGGACATACTAAGGACAGGCAGAGGAGGCAGGAAAATAAAATAATGCCCAAAATATCATGTAATTCCTTTATTACCACTTTCAAAATTAATGGACTATTTTGTCCCCCCAAAAGTAACTTTCATTTACAGTTTTGTTCAGTTAAAGTTTTGTTTACATACCTCAATGGTGTAAGTCTGTCTGTGTTTGATAATTTCTCCACTATGCAAAGTCCTGATAATAGCAAAGTCAGCAGTGGCACCTGCTCCCCTTCGGCTGCTGCACATGGATGCTTCATCATCTCGAGATCGCTCAGTATCAATCCCATCTTGTACTGATTCTTCATCTTTGATGTTTGCTGTTTTCTTCTTCTTTTTCTGCTTCTTTGATCCATTCTGACCATCAGTTTGGGCCTTCCGCTGCCTAAATTGGGCAAGCTGCATAAAAGACAAGATTGTGTTAAAGGTGAAAGTTTTCCTATTTATTACTAATGACATCCTCTGTAAAGGCTTACCAGCTATTCTACGTAAACCTTCAAACCAATCACTGCTGAAACAAGTTGGAAGTTAATGCTGCATATCTCAGACACATTCAGGTTTCCCGTTTATACAGTTTGCTTTAAAAGAAAAGTTAAATATAAATTAACAATGTATTAATGAATTCCTTTTCAGTTTCATACTAGAAAGTTACTGTTCCACAAACTGACACCTAGAAATCAAACCATTCAAAGGTAAAGGTACAAATGTCATTACAAAGGACAAATGCAATGAAATAACCTCTGATTTTTAATTTTCATAGAAATAAGTATCTCAAAAATCAATTTACAGAAATTACTTTTAAATTTTTTATGCCAGAGAGAGATAAAGCAAACCTTTCTTTCAGCAACTATCATATAAAGCTTTTTTAAAAAGTTTATGTTAGAACTCAAAAAGCAGACCAAGTTCTGGAAAACCTCATAAAGAAACAGTGAAATGCATAAGGAGGGGAAAGTCTAGAAAGAAGCAGTGAGCAAATTACGAGATACATTACCTTGTAGCAAAACATGCTGATGAACAAAAAGTCACAGGTGAGCCAGGCACACAGTTGAAAAACCAATTAGTATGTAAGCTATTCAAATACAGTAACACTGCCTTTTGAAGAGCTTACCACTTTTAATCACTCTATAGTGGTTTACACAGGAAAATCCATTTAAAAGACTTTTTTCTTAACAAGAACAGAATTTCTGTTCAAACAAGAAAACCAGGCAGAGCAGATTTTACCAATTAAACTGATTTAAATTAAAACTGAAAACTAAACAGATGCTACCAATAAAATCTGGTATCAAAAATCATTATTTTCCAGTTGAAGAGTCCAACGTTAATTTACTGCCACAACATGTTTTAGAAACGTAGCTCCAAAGTAGATATAAAGTGTGCTAATGAAGACCCTAAAGCTTTAAATACTTTTTACATAAGCTAGTATCAAATATCATGATTTTTTAATAAATTTGCTGCAATTTTAAGAGAAAGTTATAGAAAAAAGGCAGTGTGTTTGCTCAGGATATTCACCAATCGTGAAAGCCAGGCTTCCATCCAACCTCTTCAGCAACACCCAAACCAAGCAGGACACACAGAATCCCAGTCACCGTTCAGCTGCAGTGCAAGCTGTCACTTGAAGTGATCTCTAGTTCTCATCTGGCCCCAAGATAGCTGAGACACCCCCGCCTAAATAAATACATCACTGATGGATCAGTTCTGACTTCTGGCTAGTTTATGCTTTATCCCTTTATCTGTATTTCTTTGTGGCTTTCTTCAGCCTCCTCTTCATTCTCAAGATGACTGACAGCTTCATATATGGCTCCTAGTCTGTTTACAGGAGGAAGACCTGAAGATTTGCTGAGCCAAATACACCCACCTACATAGTTAGTACCTATTTCCTTCCTGCTACACCTTCATTAATTCTTTTTATTTTTTAAATAGGCAACTTTCATTATTTCACAAAAGAATCTATTAAATCCACAAATTCTGAACAGCACAAGAAAGGACAGTCTCCTCCTGACTTCAAAGTTTAATGAAAAAGAAACCCACAAACAATAAAACTATAGATTTAGCTTCTCAAAAATGGGAAGGGTGAAGGTCCCAGGTGACTCCCCACAACCTTACTACATTCTCCAAAACCTGCAAATTTACCTCAACAAGTTACTTTTAATTTAGCCAAAGACAAGCAGAATTCATCCGAATGCCACAACAACAGGAAGCAGACAACCTGACTTCAAGTGTAACTACAGGAGATTTTGCCTTTTTCTAGTTTCAAATAATGAAAGACATGTAGTGCCACTGGTTAAGAACTTTCTTCCGCAACTTGACTGAAACCTTGTGTAATGGAAAGTTGGATTTTTCTTAAAGCAGCTTTACAGTCTTGATTTGCCTACAAAATTAGATGTGCAGTGCAAGGATAAGTGAATTACTACATGTCCCTCCTTAAGAATTTTCCATATTTTAGCTGAAGTATCAGGTTATGCCAGATTTCTCTCCTTTCCAAATTAAGTTGTCGACTTTCACTTCAGAATTAACAGATTGTATTCTACCATGGCAGTTATAAGCAGACCTTATTTTTTCTTTTTTCCTGCTTAAACATTGATGAAGATGGGCATATATGAAAACGAATTGCATGTGCAAATTAAACTATTATTTTTTTGTGTTACACAAGTCCTCAACTGATAATTTCTGTACCAGCATCTAGTATTTTGGAAATAACTACACTATTAGTAATTAGTGGTGGATGCATGCACAAATCGTATCACTTCTTCCTCTGAACATTCACATACACAGAACTGTCCAGCTACTAATGCACTGTAGCTTCAAGCTGTAATCAAACTTTAAAAAACCCCAAAAAACAACAAACAAATAAAACAGAAGTGAGAGAAGCAGCATACAAAAAGCTACTGCTGACCAGATACACTCTGTGATGTTCACATCAAGACACGGGAGTCTCAGCACGCTAATTCTTTCAGAAAATGGGACTTAGGAACTAGAGTTGAGGAGGTTCTATCTACATTTCAATAACAAGCAGGAAAAAGTAGCCATGGGAACTATGGAAAACAGATTTTCTAGAATTAAAATTTTAATTAAAGAGAAAAATACTTTCAGATTTTGTATTTCAGAAAAATAGGTTTTCCAGTCCGTACAAAATGTGTAACAAATACAAGCTAATATAAACTATATATTCTTTTACCCTTTCTTCCAGGCACATTGGCTTGATAATGCCAAAACTAAGTCTGCAGAGAATGTAACACTGCTTCTGTCAGCTCTGAATCTGCAGTTTTGAAACTATCAAAAGTCATGTCTCTGTTGAGTTAAAAAAATTGCAAGCAAGAGCAAAAGATAAACACAAGAGTTACTAATGGAGGAAGAAGAATCCAAAACCAGAAGCTGAAGGACATTTGGAACAGACTCTGCACATTGATCTGTCTCCAAGAAGTGATAAAGAATGAACCCCTTAGGCTGGGAAAGCCCCAGAAACTTTGTCAGCCATGATGCAACTTTGCCATAGGCTTGAACACATCTGAAAACTGATCGAGAAGCAAGTCGTTCTAGATATTACCTCTTATAAACAGGAAAACACTTACTGAAAGTCACAAGACTACAACAGAGCAGCATGCAGAAAAGTAACGGGTATACTTTTCAAAATCATTTCCCACAGCAAAGTAACAATTGACTAGAACGTAGTAGAGGGCATTTATTTATGTAGTTGTAATTATAACTTCCTTCTATGTATGAATCCCAAACCAACATACTAGCTCCAATCCCACATCACAGACTACACCAAAATCCCAGACACCTGGTACATCATTACTTAGCTTTTAAATGCTGACACCCTCCAATTGTCAGAAAGTCAAAAAGCAGGAGAATCAACCGCTATTAGGAATTAAATACTCTTGAGGCAGAAGGGAACTAACTTGCAGAGTGGTGGGGATTACTTGTGTAAACCATGTCAACTGTGACAGTTAATGTGCTGCTATAATTGCAACAGCAGCCGTCTTTACGCATTCAACTACCTTCAGCACGTTCCAGCCCTTGGCAATAATGCCAGCCATCTAGATGGCTGGGATACACTGTGCATCAATTAATTTCAAATATGGCCTGACTGAACTATTTCTAAAATAGAAATTAAAGTGTGTGTTAAAATAAAATTTGGCTTCACAAGATTGCAAAACTTAATCGCCACTCAAGCATTTAAAAAATATATATAAAACATCTGAAGAAAAGCCACAACATTTAATCAGTGCCCATAGAGCAGCACAAAAAAATACTGACGAAATCCATGAAAATTAAGTTACGTTTATAAAGCATCAATGGCTATATTTTTACTTCACAAACACATTAAGCTCCATTTAAAATTGGATGCTACCTTATGGTTACTTATTAACATTCACAGACAATGTCTGGACAGCCTCATTTTCAGATGCAAAATTCAGACAGTTAACAGGAACTGAAATTGCTCAGTGCCTCTGAAGAAGGTTGTTATGAAATAATATTGTACTTACTGTTTAAAGAAGCACTTCTAATTGTCAAGACAAGAAGTTTATAGGTAGCACATCCTGTTGCTGTATAGTTGCACTTCATGTATCTATACACAAACATTACTGGCTTCAAATTTTAACTTAGTAACCCCAAATGCTTACATCTCATATCAGTCCTCTTAGGGAAAGAGCATGGTCTGTTCATCTCCCACAGTTCCAAAATCTCTATTTCTTTTTTTAACTCATATTTGAAGAAGCAGCAAAGCAGGATGAGTTGTGAACTTACAGACTGACAACAAACAGAAACTTCAAAGAAGCTGCTACAAGCAATTAATTATTGTTTTTCATTTTCCCACTGTTCAATAAAAGCATGAATGGAAATCGACATCATGGTCTTGCATTTCTCTTTCAAAAGATGTTCCAGATACTGCTTAAACTTCAGCTGAATGAGTCCTACTCACAGAAGAGATCTTGCTCTTTGTTAAAAGCTCTCAGTCTGACACCCACTGAGAAAAGTTCTGTGCTGGACCAGTTCTGTGATGGTCTTTTTTTAGATCAGTCAGTATCAGAAGACAAGGACTTTTGAATTTTCTTGTCTGTAGCTCAGAGTGGTGGTTAATAGTTCAAAGTCAAACTGGCACTACTACAATATTCAGTACCTTCATAGATAATCTGAATGATGAAACTGAATGCACCTTAACCAAGTTCACGGGTAACATTAAACTGGAGGAAAGCCAGATACACTACAAGGAAGAGCCACCATACAGAGAAACATCAATATGTTGGAAGACTAAGCCAGCAAGAACTGTGTAAGATTTAACAAAGATAAACCTCAAGTCCTACACTTGGGATGTAATTCCACACAGCAGTAACAGCTGGGGACTGACTGCCCTGGTTTGTAGCTCTGCTGAAGAGAACCTGACAGTCCTGCTGGAGAGCAAACTAACCATGAGTGAGCAGCATGCCCTGGCAGCAATGAAGATAAACCATGAGAAACCTCTCTGAAATGACTCTCAATGCCTACCATAG
Source organism: Psilopsiagon aurifrons (assembly GCA_025447955.1). Lineage (NCBI taxonomy): Eukaryota > Metazoa > Chordata > Aves > Psittaciformes > Psittacidae > Psilopsiagon > Psilopsiagon aurifrons. Next base: position 15,353 of record JAOEHY010009991.1, read on the forward strand.
CACATGACTAAGTTTTGAATCCAACTGTCTACACACCAGTTTTGCAATTAACTACTTACTGTATGACTGAAATAACCCTACATGATCCTGGTTTGTAAAACAGAATTTTATAGCCCTACATAATACGGGTTTGTAAAAGAGAATTTTATAGCAGTAATACCATTCGTTTTTTTGAGAATCTGGTCTCACAATACAGTTGAAGAAGGCTCAGTGAGCCTAAGGAAAAACTCCCAGATTCAGTGCTTCAATGTAAATGTTGCATTTAACAGCAAAAAGCATTTCTTAAACTTTCAGTCCAGGTGACCAAAATTCTCCACAGAAATATCTGCAACTAAACACATAAAGGGTAGGCAAAAGCGAAATGCCAGGTGTTGCTTGAGACTCGACACCAAAACAAAAGCTACAAACTTGTCCAAGAAAGGGGTATTTGGTGTACAGACGGAATACTAAGAAGTCTGCTCTAAATTGTATCTGAATGCATAACATGCATTTTGGCAAACTCTATTGTTCAAGTGATAACTACAATATCAGACTCCTGCTGCAAGTGAAGATGCTGCTCATGCATCATGAAGCCTGCAGAAGATCACAGAGTCTTGTGACAGAAAGGCTCAGGCTTTTCCAATTATAATGCTCCTAATCCTTATGACTGAATGATAATAAGGTATTATTTCTGAATTATTACTGAGAGTGAAAATGAAACCAAAATATTCAGTCTAGGACAGACTATTAAGGATTAATTTAAGATTCACTTGCCCTAGTAACGATCGGTCACTACTCCCTTTGACCACAGGTAAGCAATTATTGCTACAAAGGCTTTCAGTGACACACAAAGGACAAAAAGCAGGGCCCTGGATTCAATCAGCTATTTCAATCATCTATAAAGTACAGATATGCCCCATGAAGTCTTCACTCGGGTGTCTCGCAAGGGACAAACTAAAAAGGCCAACCTGAATTTGAAATTCTAACATCGTTTAGAAGCTGGAGGTCTGATGCAGTTTATGTCTCAGGTTATCTATTCTACCTTTCCCTGGATAACTAGAAAAAACAAAAAAAACCCCTGCCATAATCTGTCTCACACCTGTGACCTGTTTTTATGATTCCAATACACATGAACATTTTAATGTTCCATGATGGTAGATAACATGCCCTCAAAAAGGATAAGAAAGGGAGTCTGGGAGACAGCAACAATGACATTTAACAGCTTAGGCTGTTAAACTCATTTGTAGTTAGGCCACCAAGTTTTGTAAAAGTTTGACAGTCTGCTCCCTAGAGAGGTGTCAAACAGGTAAACTCATAACTCTACCAGAGAAGAAGGTGACTATTTGTCACTTTCTGTCATATTCTCAGAAGATCTAAGCACTGAGGGTTGTGTTGCAAAGCACTAACTCCTGAAGAGTAGATGAATTTAGAGTGCCACCTGGTCTTCTAGGTTCCTGATGCCTCTACTAACAAAGGATAACTTCAAAAACAGAGGATGGACATCTTTCTGGTGAACTCTATTGATTCTATTATTCTATTCTCCTAATCAACAAACTGGACAGTATCACAAGTCCTTCCAAATCCTGAGATGAAAACTTACAGGAAGGTAATGGAGCAAGCAACCTGCAAATATGTTCCACGAACTATGCCACAGATCTGAAAATCCAAACTGTAAGTAAAGAATTAATGTTCTTCAAGTTTCAATCTACTTAACTGTTGAGGCAAATGGAACTTTAGTTTATTTGTTCTACTCAAAAGATGCTGAATTTACTAAGTGGGAAACACTAGGCTGAATGAACAAGAAAATAATTACCCAGGGATGAGGTATTTCTAATCTACTAATTTTTATGTTGTACTCACAGTCAATTTTTCCCAAATAACACGAGTAAGACCTTAGAACATCTCCCCTTATGGAGAGACTCCAGAGTCCAAGAGGATGCCAATAAGGCTATGAAAATTTCCAGAAGAAATGCTATAGTCTTTACCTAAATACAAGATTTTTCAGCTAGAGAGACAGTCATTCTTTAGCAGTACTCTGAAGAAAAGCAATGGGATCACCACAATTTATATTTATAGCTGAAGTACCACAAAGGACCACACAGGACAGCAAGAAGAATAGCACACTGGTCAATTCTTTTTAGCAGCCTGTATCAAGTTGGAGTACTGTTGGCAGTGCTAATAACCAAGGACACTGAACTTGAATGAACCCCTCCAGATGGCACTGTGAACTGGAAAGCCTCAGAATTAGTATGGCTCTCATCTGGTCTGCTCTTCCATGTCCCAAGAATTTAAATAGGAACAGACCTAGGAACAGCTAAGTTCATTACAGCTGGGTTATTTTCTGGACAAGGAATGGAAGTTAAGCGTATGAAAATAGTCTCAAGTCAGGTTACAGTGGCAGACAGAAGTACATCAAATGCATTTCAATGATGGACTACTTCAGGAAATGCAGTGCCTCAAAACTAACTGCTAAAAAAATTACTCAACTATTCTCTTAACTAACCTATTTCTACATACATGATTTATATATTTCTCCTATCTACTTTTAAACTTGACCCTCATACTGAATGAAAAAAGCCTCCAACCTGCACTGGTACTGTATTTCCCCCAAGCAAAGAGAAAATCAGTGGATTGGGCCAAGCTGTCAGCAACAAAAATGAGAGTGCAACAGAAAGCTTGTTTCATGCTGTTGCGTAAAAAAAGCACAGATCATCCATGCTTGAAGCCTGAAATACCTTTGTCCATCAAGACCAAGGGAGCTGGCATGTAACAGCAACTCTTACTCTGCATTAAGTGAGGGAGATCACCAGTTGGGTGCTGTCGCAAAAGGTACAATCTATCCTTTGCTTTTGTCCAGAGCTTCAAAGGCTGGGTAATAATGGGAAGGCGAAAGAGTTATGCATTGATAAAAATGCACTCATGTTCCACTAGGTTTATGTGTAACACCAACTTTAATTAAAAACTGGATCCTGAAGCTTTCTTCAACTAGACTGGAAAAAAAACTGAACCAACCAACCAACCCAACAGCACAAAGTTAAAACTTCAGAATAACTAATAAAACTAAGCCAGTGGTGGCATGTAGTAGACTAAAAATTAGGTAGATTACATATGACACCAACCAAATGGAAACTAGATTGCTGTGTATCCTCTACTGGCCTAAGACAAAGCTCGTGTTCAATAAATTTAATCGCGTGTAAATAAAGGTAAAACAAACCAAAACCCAACAATAAAAAATAAGGCCTGTGACTTGCAAAAGGTATCACACCTGAAAGCTACTGGAACAGATTAAAGTAATGCCTACAAAACACATTTGGCAAAAATATCGTTAAATCAAAAACCATAACAAGGACAATGTTTCATAAAAATGAACTGTTAAGCAAGCTTCAGCATTGACATTTTTGAAAGGTTATACAATTACAAATTTAAGTAGAATTTTAAAGTACTTTCCCCACATTCAACTCCTGATGGAATCAGCCTTGTAAAACAAGTTACCTTCTGGAAGCTAAAGGCAGATACAGCCTTCCTGAACAGAAGGAAAAAAAAATAATGAAAAAATAGAAGACTGTGCCCATGCTACTTAGGCATTTACATTATGTATTAGCTCCCAATTTTGTATCTGCTTTTTCTTTCAATATTGTGCTTGACTCAACAAAATGATAGTCTTAAGGTTTACATTTACTGCAGTTGATTTCTGTTGATTTCAGTGCAGTCAAGAGAGTTACAAACAAGTACCTTTTTTACTTATTCTTACCAACAGAACTATACCTCATGAACTGTTTGCAATCAATTATGTAAACAAAGCATACAGGCAACTACCACATACCCCAAGAAATAAAAAAGTATGGACATCCACGGACAATAAGCTTCATCTGGGCCTCAAAAGAATACTTAGCATAGTATCAACTTAGTGCTTAAATATCAGCATTAACTCATTAATCTATACAGAACTTTAATTTCTGGAAAGCAGCAGAGTCATCAGGCACTTGCCAGTATGTTGCCTCCTGTATTACTAAAAAAGAGCTACTAACAGTCTGAGCTTTGCTTATGTAGTTACTTTATTTCTTCCTAAAGCAACTGGTTTAGCACCTGCTCTTTAACAAGCGTATAGCTGTATCGGTTATTTAACTATATATAGTTAAATCAACAGCTGGAGACTCATTTAATTAATCCCTCGTAGATCTTTCAGGATAACAATTTATTTTCAGAAAACAACTGCAATACAGTTACATGGTTAAGCATTAAGCATGTTTATTCCACTAGATTCAGGTCTCAAAAGCACTCAAGTCAAAAGAAATGTCTTCCAAAATAGGAATGGTCTAAAAACCAATGAAACCATGTCATTAAATACAACACCTACCCAAGAAGTTAATAAATCTGCCTTGTTCAGTAATTTTCCTCACATGCTGCTCTTCTTCCCCAAAAAGTAACCTCAGAAAAACATTCCTAAGACCACAAGGCAGCAAAAAAGTGAGTCTCTTTTCCCTTAACCCAAAGTAATGCTAAACACCAATCTAAATTTCTGTAATAATAGATGGAAAGAGCAAAGTTTCCTTCTGGTAAAAGAAGGATTTGTTTTCATGTCTAGCATTTCATCATTTTTCTCCTCGTTAACCACATGTAATTGCAATTTATCACATCCTAGAAAACAGAGTTTAGCCCTCTTTTTTTTTTTTTTCCCCCTCAGAATCAGAGCAAAAAAGTTACATAGCACAGAACAAGGCTGATCCTTCAAACTGAAGTTCCCAGGTTCTCTCCAAAACAGTTTTTAAGCTCTCACTTAGAACAGAACCAAATGCTTTATGAAGTACCACTGAAACATCTAGTTCTGACTGTAAGGCAGAACATCCTTCATTATCAGCAAGCATAAGGCCAGACAGCATCAGATCTGAATATCTTTTTCATGAAAAACTTTGAAAAGTTGCTACTACAACAAAACAACATTTATTACTTAATGAGAAGTTACTTGAGAACATATCTTCCAAATATTCAAAAGATGGGCACAGAAACCTTTCATAGCATTAACAAGATATTAAAACAGTTGGTTCCAAAACCATCTGACAACTCAGCAACTAAAATCAAAATCCATGTAGAGCTGTGCAAACTCTGTTAACACTACTTATACCCTCCTATATGTGTATATAAGTACTCTAGAACTCTATACATGTAGTTACTCTATAACTACTATAACATGATATTTAGACAATGAAATTTAAAATACCATTCAAATGTTTTCTCTAATTCAGAAACATACAAAAATCATGATCTATGGCCATCTGTGCTTGCCAGTTAGGAGCCAACTATAAAAATACAACAGTATGCAAAGTCAACAGTTGCCAGTATCTCCACACAACGCTTGTCGATCAAATTACTGACAACCCACAAGTTCGTATGTAACACAGACACTTTCTTCTACTTATTATCTTACATGTTTAAAAGTTATGGTTGACATTTTACATTTTTATAAAGACTGAACTTTTAGCATCATCATTAAACTATAAACCAGAGATGAGAAAGCATCAAGAAGGAAAGCAATCATCCTCATGTTTATAATAATACCATCCTAAATACAAATTACTTGCACCAGATTTAATTATTATCAGACTCACTTATATTTATTTATGAAACAACTATAAGCAGAACACTATTATGTTTACGTTTTCAACTGGGGAAAAATCACCAGAAAAAAATAAGCATTCACCAGTTTTACAGCATTCTGTACATTAATTTGAGTACGTTGCTACTGAAATACTTGAAATCCATTTTTCCCACAGAGATACAGCAACACGGACACTACATCCCAAATTAAAAAGGTGTTTTTCCCCACCCCCAGTAGATGAATACTACGCCCCCAAATACAGACTTATTTTGAAGAACACGGAAAGAGCAAAGCACTATTAGAAATTATCTTAATTGCTTGTCATCTCACTGAGTTACATCAAAAAACTGCAGGTTTTATATAATCCTTTAATTGCACAGTCCAGATCAGCTCCTTAGGATGTAGTATAGAACTGAATTACTAAATATATGCTTATATATTTGTATTTTCTTAAATTAGGTCTATGTTGTGTCTAATCTGGCACTGTAAAATCAAGTTTTTGAATGTGATTCTCCCAATGGAACGTTGTTTGGAAAGAACACATTGGTATCTAACTCTTTTTGCAGAGTTAAAATAGCATTCATAGGAAATGTTAACATCTGAACATTTTTTGGAATAAATTAATACTAAACCATAATATTTGCTAAATATGCTCAAGTGAATCTAAAAGCTGGTTCACAGCATCAGCAAATAGATACAGAGGAACCCCCCCCCACATACCATATGGGGCAATGAAAAAATTACATGGGGAGGAGCAGGAGAGAGGCAAGATATCTGTGTTGGCTTTTCTACACACCTTGCAGTCTACCTATCCAAACCACCCATCTCCAGATTGGTTACAAATAGACAGAATTCAGTCACACCAAATACCTTCCTCATGCCAAAGTAAACAATATCCACCCCCCATGCTCTCCTCATCTAATGAGCCACTCACCTCATCATAGAGGACCATTAATTTGCTCTTGATAAATTCCAGTCATGTTCTTACCCATCATGTGCCTGAACAGTTTCCAGAAGGATCTGCTTCATAATTTTCCCAGAGACAACCAGGCTGTCCTTCCTATAGATCTCCAGATTCTCCTTCTTGCCCTTGCTGAAGATGGACCTGATGCTTGATTTATTTTTTTCCCTGCTCATTTGGATGCACTTATTTACAATGACCTTTAAAGATGAGCAAGGGAATAGCCCTGTAATGATAGCAGCAACCTCCTGCAGAATGCTTGGATACATCACACTCAGTCCCATCCCCAGCTTGACCTTTTGCACTGGGGATAATGCTTTACTCCCTCCAATTCTGCCATCAGGCTCAGGGACCTGAGAAACCTGAAGACAGTCCTTATCATTAAAAAGGCAAAGAAAGCTTTAAGTATTGCTTTTATGTCCTTTTGTATCACATCATTTGTCAAGATAATTTTGAATTCTAAGCCTCTTCACCCACTTCAGTTTAGTACTGTCTACATAAAACCATGCATTCTTTCCACTGCTAATAACATAAATGTTGAGTGACACAGACCCCTGGAAGACCACCTACTTTGAGAGCAGCACATTTAAAAAAAAAAAAAAAAAAGCAAAGATACTTAGTACAATGTTTTATTCACTTGTAACCACAAAATCATGATGGTACCTAGACCAAGTCCTTAGTTTGTTTCTAAGACTGTGTGAAATAGTGTCAAAAATCTTACCACCACACTGACTTTCAGCAAGAAGTTCTGTCTGAATCAGCCCTAGTTACTTAAAGGCATTCTCATATTCAGAGTTGTGCAGATCCCCCAGGACCTTAATGTTGACAATTCATTAGACAAGTTATTTCCTTTAAAAAACAATCTCTGCCAGTCTTTTGAGACTCCCTACGGAGTATATGCAGAATCTTATTGATGACTCTAGCCTTCGTTATGGTGTATTATCAAGCATCAATGTAGGTTCCAGGGGGCCAGGGTTGGGGGCAATCAGATGTTTCTCAAAAATCATGAGTACTGATGAGAATCCTACAAGAAAAATCCTGACAGGTCTGAAGAAAACTGTAGTCAGGCAAATACTGTTTCCTGTGGGATCCTAATCAACACTCCGTTCCTGCTCAGATAGTTTGCTCTTCCATAACACACTGCAAACAGCAACTGCAAATTCAAATTCATTAACTTTAAAAAAACCCCACCATTTCTAGAGTACAGGGCTTCAGGGATTCAGATATATTGAGATGTGTAATGAAAAGCACAGAGAATCTGAAAGAAGCTTTGTCCAGCCTTCTTTATGCAGCTAATGCAAGAAAACTTTAAGATTTGCCATTTCTGTTTTGTGTTGATGCTGCAAGAAAGGGGCTGCAGCCCACTGCATATTTTTCCTGATCAGCAGGATTCCTACACTTCAGAACAATGCACATTTTCTTTCCTCCCGCACTGTAACATTTAGTCTATATACTAATTGAGGATGAAGTGTTCATTAGAAGTTGGCTAAAAAAGGCTGAGGAGTTTATTTCTGGATGTTAAAGCATCAACTATCGATTTAACTTGAGTCTCCGTATACTGCCTATATTACTGTGGTTCATGTAAATTCAACTTTTTCCTCCTAAAGAAAAAAAGAAAGGCTTTATAATAGCAACACCTTTACCCTGCTATAAACCCTATTATTTGCATTTATGTAGATGCATCTAGATTTGTTCCCCTCCACTTCGCACTGTGGCCTTTTTAATAAAAATGTAGGTATATCGTAAATATCTAAAGATCCAAAATGGAGGGAAGAAAACCCCTTTCAAAAGGTAGAGACAATATATAAAGGAATGGAATAAAGCGTGGTAAGATCTAAATACTTTTGCATGTATCTGATTTCTCATTAACTAAGCAGTCAAAGAGAAAGGCACTGTTAGAATGAACAGACTATGTCTAAATAAGACTTTATTAATAACCAGCACAAATAATTTTTTTCAGGTTGGCAAGTGTCATAGAATTGGTAAAAAATTTAAAAGGTTACATCCTTGGCAACAAAACAAACAGCCTTTCAGACACAGATCATCACTTTAAATCCTGCTCAAGATAAGCAGGGAGCAATAGCCACTCCCTGTTAATAAATACAAGTGTTGTAATGACTTCAACCCAGTTGTCAAAGGCAATCTTTTCACAAACATTACTGTTGAGATTTCCAAAGTGGTCGGAAGAATTTACATATGTTTTTAGGAGGCTATATGAAGGCATTCTGGCCAGCCCTGTGTGCCAACTCTTGCACGGAAACTGAATAAAACTAAATTTTCATTTTAAAAACTTCATGGGTTTGATTTTTTTTTAATAAAATACTCCAGAACAAGCCAAACTCAGTTGTGCTTCATTATTTTCCCACCTACTTTATATTATTTTTACATGAATTCATACCATGTGGCATGTCTGGCACAGAACGGACAGAGCCCCCAAATTCAGGAGGTTTGTGAGTGAGAGCCCTGTGAGGAACAAAGACATAAGGCAAGAACCAACTGCATGAATTCTATGCCCACTGTACAAGACTTGACAGGCTTCTACTACTTTTTTACACACTGCTGAATCATGAGAGAACAGTGAGTTCACAATGACTCCAATATCGCTCACAAAATTGCAGATTTGTCTGTGGATTTTGGGCTTTTTTTTAATAAAAAGAGGAAAGCAAAATTGAATTCCTGGAATATATTCCAAATAATGAAGAAAACGTAAGAATCATATCCCTCTTTGAGGACTCTGGCATCAGGATTTCCACTCTTCTTTTAAACACAGCAAACTAGGCTACCTAGCAGGACACACTACTAAGCATACAAAGACAGGGCATCATCATTGTTATGAAGCATTACCTGTAAGACATTTCTTCTATACACCTCTTAATTGAAAATACATATCCTCAATGTATGGTACTAATGGTAAATCAGCTACTTTATCATTTAAATGGATTTAGGTACATTTAAATATTTTCCCCTTGGTTTGTGGTTGCACACAGGAGGCTTCTTCACAGAGAAGAGCTCAAAACCAACTGAAAACATAAAAAACCCCACCAGGATTAAGGGACAACCACTTCTGTTACATCACAGCCTGCCAGCAAAGTCAGATTTTAGAAAGCCCTTATGCAACTTATTCTCCTTATTCTCTGTTATACCCATCTTATTAATATTTGCATAGAAACATACTCAATCCCAGAATCCTTTCTACTCCACCTCTTAGACTTCACCAATCTTCTCGGGTCTTCCGCTCAGGATCATAGTTTTAGAGATATGTTGTAATTTTGGCATGGCAGTAGATTTTTTCATCAAATCTATGCTTTCCTCTGGGAATATCCACAAAAATTGTTTACATTCTCTTTAAAATTATTATCCCCAATTGTGGGGTGTCTTAAAGTTTTGTCACGTTCTGACATTTAGAAGCATGGTCCAATAGACTACTGCTCCTTTGCTTTGGCCAATGCTACAATTTAAGGTTGTTACAACTGTGATTTGATCACTCCCCCACTTTCCTAAGCTTAGTGTTTGGTTTCCAGAGTCCCACATTCTTCAGTGCAGCTGACAACTATTGAATTTGTTCTATTTGGAGGCCTGTTGGGGTTCCTTTCCAGAAGAGGGAGGAAGCAAGAAAACTAGCTCCATACTTCCAAGAAACTAAAAATTCTAAGAAATCTTAGTATTTTTATTCATTCTTTTGTCTTTTCTCCACTGGTTGTAGAAAATGTTTGTAACATAAAATGTTGGCTTCTCAAGAAATCATGTAAAAATGCAGATTAAGATTTCTTTCAAGAAACAGGACCCCCAGAACCATCAACACAATATGGCATGCCAGCAATTTGCAGTCAACATACAAGCATCTCATCATCATAAATTTCAAGATCTATTTATGTTTCAGCATAGCAGCCAAAAGACTGCAATTACCAGATGCATTTCATTGAACTGTGGTACATTTAACAACATGTCTTTGCGAATTCAAAGTGTCATGTTAGCTGGTACCAGTAACAAAAGGATTCTGAAACGAATACATAGCAATATACTCTGAAATCTCTACCTATGGGGCAGATATCTCAGACAGAGCTTTCAGTCCCCAAATTAGGATTCCCAACAAGTGTGTTATTAGTATATAATCTTATATTACCATATAAGGTAGGACAACAAAGTTGGATGTCAGCAGACTTTTCTTCTTTTGCCCTCATTTTCATCAGATTTTTCCCTATTCCAATCAAACACTAAGATGCTACAGTCACCATATATTATTCTTCAGTTAGTATCTCTAGACATCAATATTTAGAACTGCCTATTTGTTGGTTACTTCCTGTGTGAAAAAAAACACAGGATTTTCTGGTAACACCTATATATGCCAAAAGATTCAATCTGCTTTCCTTGGAGTATCAGACATACTTTACTGAAAGCAATTTAGAAAGAATTTCTGGTGGTGACCAAACTTATTTCCAAATCAGTATAAACAAACTTGTGATACTGTTATAACTGATGGAAACAAATGTCCCAGTCATGTTTGTTTTGCTTTTGCAACACCCATACTAAGAAAACAAGTAGTGGGAAAGTCGACCACAGAAAAAAGGCGGAGACTAGTGTTAAAACGAATGAAGTCTTGAATGTAAGCAGAGCAACTTTGCACTTTCTTTTCTGTAACTCCTCTTTACACAAGGAACGAACAGCAAGAAAACATTTTTAATTGTGTTTTGACAATGCAGTTTCTTGGTTTCACAGTGTTACTAACAATACTGCGTTGCCTTAGTTCTCTATTTTTGTGAAATTCACTGGGCATCTTAAAGACCAACTTTCTCTAATCTACCTACAGAACAAAGATTATTGCAAAGTGTGGTTTAACTGCATCCTCAGAAGGAAGCGTTAGTTTAAGCTCATTCTGCCCTGCATTACTATCATAAAGTAGACAGCTACTTCAGAGCTTTGAAAAAAAAGGTGTATTGACAAAAACACTCAAAATAAATAATCAAGCCCTGTATCAAAAGCAAGAACAGAACTCTGGAACAAGGGAAATGGAGATAAAAAGCAGGAAATAGAAGAAAAAATGGAGAACACAAATAGGAAGAGTTCTAGTAGTGCCAACTGAAAACAGCATTGCAACCCCTGATTTTAATTCAACTACTATTTTTTTCATAAGGACCCAATAAAATCCAGAAGAAACTTGAACACAATGAAAAAAGGAAAAAAGAACACAGAGAAAACTGTAAAGAGCAGGCAGTTCTATTATCCTCAAGAGAACAATCAAGTTCAAATAAAAACCTCAACATTAAAGCTAGTCATCCCTGTTTTTCTGCTATTAGAATGTCTTGAAAACAATTTCAGATTACCTGTCCATTCGATCTCACATCTGAGCTTATGTGCCACCCCAGCAGCAATCATTGATTTCTATAGATAAAATATATTTAAATTTCAAATGTATAGAAATCTCTTTTAATAAATGCAGATACCTACTGTTCTGAACAAAAAATAAAAGCACACACAGTGAGGTGAACACCTCAGTTTTTGTTTCTCTTTAACCTCTACTCAATTTCTGTCCTATCTGCTTTTACTCAAAGTTTTAAAGCCACGTGTTTTCTCCCCAGGGTAACATTCAGTGCTTGTATCTGTGATTTTCTTTGCAGGACAAAAGTCAGTTTTTAAGCTTAATCATGTTCATAAGCAAAATACACACAGGCAAATCCATGTGCCTCCTACTGTTTGCATTTAGAACTGACTGAGATGCAACAGAGTACACTGAAGTCTGTAAAAGAGCCAAAACCCTCAAAAGTTTGGAGGGACCTGGGAAAAGAAACAGCTTAGCAATACGAAAGAGGAATGCCTAGGAATTAGGTACAAGTTTGTGAGGATCTTCATGTCCAAGAAAAGTGGATCCCTAAAACTGTTCTTCATCATAGCATTTATTTTTTTTTTTTCATAGCTTCACTGCATTCTCCTGCTTTCTTACAAACCGAAATTAGGCAGTTTCTGTTCACATCTGTTGAGCCAAAGCTCAGTCACACCTTTCCAGGAGAACCTTGAGAGTTAGTCTACACTCCCCTTCAGCTGCCTCCTCTCTTCCCCATTAATGCTCACACACCATCTTCAGACACAGCCCAGCATCATTCTCATTCTGTGAGCTCAACCCATAAAGCTGCTCTCCTCCACAGAATGACAACCATGACTAAGGCTTTATGATGAAGTTAGCACTTGGTGATATGGCAAATTCAGCTTCTTATTTTAAGAGAAAACAGAGTAAGAAAATGAAGACTGAAAAGGAAATTCTCACTTCCAGGATTCTGGAATTTAATTATTTTCATTCAAGTTATTTGAGGCAGACAGGATAAACAAAATGAACAGTCTACACCTGAAAGCAATAGAAGATGTGCTAGTAGGCCAGCTCTTCAGTGAAATGTAAGGTTTAAGTGAATGTAATTTGTCTTCTGTGATGAAAAATTCTTAATAACCCCTGAAATACTACTTTTTTTTCCCCTCCTCAGGTAAATTACAGGGAGTTTAAAAAGACTGTGTTTTACAGACATAATCAGCATGTTAAATTCTTCTGGGGTTTTAAGTTAGTATTTTAATCACTGTGGCACTTAACTATGATATGCTTTGCTTGAGTCTTATTCCAAAAAACCTGATCAACAGCTTTCCTTGAGAAATCCAAAATTTCTAAGTCTGAAGAGGTAAGACATAAGGAAGTAAAAACTTTTTTTCCCCTCAAAAGAAGAAGATGTAAGAATGCAAAGAGCAAACATTCTCAGACTCTTACACAATGCTATTTTAATAGAACATATAATTTTCATCTTCAGCCACCAGAAACATTTACATGCATGACCAGAAGAAAAAATAAGTAATTATTTCTTTTTACCATGCAATTTGTGAAGATAACTTGTCAAATCAGTTATACAACCTGTCATACTTGTCCACTGAGTGCCATTAGAACTTCCCAAACCAGCGCCACTGTTCCACCTGCTCAGCAATTCCCTAGTATACCAGGGATCAAAAGCAGTAACACTGCTTATTCTGTACTCAAGTATTTAACCAAACCAGTTCACTAATTTCTTAAGGTTCTTCAACAATTATACGATTTCTTCAAATCCCGCAACAAGAATGTATTACAAGCATACAGAGAACCTTTGAAAATCAGGACATTAAATTTTGTACTTTTAACATTACACCTGAAATCCCGGACCAACCCAGGAGAATTTACAAAGTAAGTTACTATCTTTCCCTCATTCACCCTTCACACACCAAAAAAAAACCCCACACATCTAAGGAGGGTGCCCTTTCCTCAACACAAATTTAAACTGGACCAATACACATATTTAAATAATTTGTAAATAAAATTTCAGTACTGTAAAATGGACTATTCCATAAGAGATGCGACTGCTATTTTTGTAACTCTCAATTTTACCAGTCATAATAGATGTGCATTTCATGTGTGTGTACATAAACTGAATCAAAGTATTTTTTAAAATTTTAAGTTTTACCAAAATACACTCAGGCATTTTGTAACATGGGAATCTGAGCCCCTGACATTCTTATTCTGAAGCTAGCAAAATACTGTGTATGGTTTTGAAAGTTCATCAAAACAGTGCAACCTCCTGGTAAGACGAGCCAGCTGCTAAATAAATACATTAAATTAAAATACCCAACTACCATAACTAGAATATACTGTAATGTTAGATGAGACTTCCAAGCAAACTGATGCACACAGGCACGCACGCACAGCATGATGTGCACATCAATACTGCACCAACATCTTTAACCACCATCCTCTGCAGTCTTTTGTCAGACCAGATATACCTACACTGTATCTCAGGGCATCAACAATACTCTGGAACCTCTTAAGCAAGGCACAAAACACATAGAATCACTGAATGGTGAGGGTTGGTAAGGAGCTTAAGATCATTTAGTTCCAACCCCCTTGCCATGGGCAGCAACACTTTTCACTAGACCACGCTGTTCAAAGCCCCATCCAACCTGGCCATGATCACTGCCAGGGATGGAGCACTTACCACTTCTTTGGGCAGCCTCTTCCAGAGCCTCACCACTCACAGTAAAGAATATCTTTCTTTTATCTAAACTAAATCTCCCCTGTTTAAATTTTTGAAGTTCACTGTGTTTTGGGGCACTGATCAACTTAACAATAAGCATCTGTATTTCCACTGCTGGCACACATCTTCCTTCCACCTTCCATGTCAACCAACCACATTTCCCTTAATTAGCCTTTCTGACAAACACTTTTCTTACTCCACCATAATCAGATCATGATCCAAGATGAAGAAACTGCTCATCTGGGGAGGGCACAGGAGAAACCACTACAATGGGTGAGACAGATGCTTATAGAGGCTGGGTTATTATCTAGCATATCTACCTTGTAACAAACAAAAATAAATTATTATAGGTCTGGAAAAAGGAGCATGCAATTTACTGGGTTTAACTTTGTGCCTATCTTGTCTTCATGGGTTTGAAACCGACAGAACAGCAACATATGGTACAACTGCTTCATAACAGACTTGGCACAGTCTCCAGAAGTCAGCAAGGTACACATGAATGTTGGTGAGCCTCTATCATGAGCTTTTTATTTCATTTTTCAAATGATGTTCTGGTGAAAGCTGTATGTTTGCACTAAGACCCATTCTGCCAGGCTTGAGTACACTTAGCACCTTCCAGTCAGGATAAGATTCACAACGCAGCTTTTCACTCCCAGCAATAGTAAAGGAGGATTCAAAAAAATCCTCCATTGCAGAAAAAATCCATTTGCAATAAACTTCTCTGTAAAAAAATCTATGTGGGGAGACAGCGTCTTAAAAAGACATCAAGAAAAATTTCCATTGCAGATAAATTCTCACAAACCCAAATTCCACAGCTTGCTTAGTCAACTTTATGATCAGAAAACAACCAAAGGATTGCTTTATAGAAAGCTCATATTGCATAAAACTTCCACACTGAGATTTGGCAGTAGTTAGCTATCTACTTTTTGATTAAAAAAAACCCAACAGGCCAACTCAAACCCAAACAAGAACCTAAGTGCCAATTTTGAATAACTCTACTGTTAGCAACGTACCAGCCACCTCCACTGCACCTACTACACTCATTCACCAGTCTCCCAATTACCTACTTTCATCCTGCAGTTCATTTAATATCTTATTTATATTTAAAATGTATGATTTCAGGTGGATGATCAAGGTATCTGTAACATAGCAATATCTGTGCCTTTAGCACAGTAACATCAGACTTTAATAGACTTTCCCAGCTATTTTATTTAAACAACACTCAGTGGTTAGGTTCAAAAGTTTTTCAGATTCTTGCTGCTGTGGTTTGCAGAAAATATTCACTGGAGCCAACCAGTTTTAGGAGAAATACTGATTATGCTACTGTGAATGTGTCTGTATCCTTGAAAAAGAAGAGCTGCAGGAGCAACTCCCGTTTCCATTCTCTGGTAACAGAGTTTCTTCTTTCCTGTCCCTGACCTAATCTCCACAGTACAACACATTTAATTACATCACTCGTGAAAAAAGGGGAAACAGTATACAGAACGCTGATGAAAAATCTAAAAGCTAACACTGTTTTTACAGTCCCTTTCCATGTAAAGCACATAGAGCTTTAAAGTTATTATGACTTCAATCACAAGGAATGTTTAAAAGTACAGAATATGAAAGCCTTCAGGCAAACACTTGTACAAGAACATCATTAAATTTTCGTCAGAAATGACTGGAAGAAGGGTGAGAGTTATGGCAGTGCTCTTAAAATGCAAAATAACTTAGTAAAGAGTGTACCCATCTTTTCTCAAAGTAAAAAGGGAGTCACTGAATTCCTGCTAGAATACTGGCTTTTCATAGGATCATAGGACAGTCAGGGTTGGAAAGGACCTCAAGATCATCTAGCTCCAACCCCCCTGCCATGGGCAGGGCCACCTCACCCTAGACCATGTCCCCCAAGTCTCTGTCCAACCTGGCCTTGAACACCGCCAAGGATGGAGCATTTACCACTTCTTTGGGCAACCTGTTCCAGTGCCTCACTTTCAGTAACTGTCATTTTCTGTGTTAATTCCAGGCCTACATGGACAAAACCCCATAAACTCGCTTCCCTGTGATTTATTATACTGGCAAATTTACTTCAACCATTTTCTTTGGGGACTACTTTCTAATTATTTGCAAAACAACTAGCCAAACTGGGCGTGACAGACTGTACTGCCACCAGTTCCTGATTCGTCCCAGTGCCTTTTAATAGTGCTGCATATAATAGTGCTGCATAATGCTGTGTAAACACCATTCTGGCTCTAAGCATTTCAGAACAGCTTTTCCTATATAAACATGCAGCTCTGTCTAGAAGAGTTTCCCAAGGTATGTTTTGAAGACTTTTTCAAAGGAAAAGGAAACACTAAGTTACAAAGTTTTGTCTAATACAGCAAAATACCTGTTCAATATTTCTCAAACTACACTACCATTTCCAGAGACCACATAAACAAGGAAATTACAATGTTTTGTAATTTCTTCTTTAGCTTGTCTTCTTGTTGCTCATATTACCAGCTCCAGAGGAGTTACATGCTTATCTTCAGAGTGAATGACTGATTGACCAACTTCTAACCATCTGCATTGCTGGAAGGAACGAGACTTTACCTAATGTCAAAACACGAATTTTACCTCATTTTCCTACAAATGCTACTAATTAAGTCATTGACCACACTGAAGCTTTCTTTGAAGTAAAGAAGAGGTCCTCCTACAGTACGGGAACTCCAGTCTCTTGCCCAGAAGGTGAAGTGCTTCGAAGCCGGTGTGCACTGAGCCATACTTAAGGAGAAAAACAATAAACTCCCAGATTAGCGCTGGGGGAAGCCCGCAGGGCACTGACTAAGCCGCCCCGAAGGCCCTGAGGTGGCGGCGGAATCCTGCGGGTGACCCACGGGCTACACAGCATCTTCAGACAAGAAGTACACACACTTCACCGCATCTCTAATCCTCTACATCCTAAGGCTCTCTCCCGGTATTAGAACCACACTGAGAACAGCTGTCGGTTTTATCAACTTCCTTAAGGTTTACAGGGCGCTTCCCAGGCTTAAGAGGCAAAAGGAATCCGCACAACGGGTGAGAAGCAGTAGGGAGGTTAGCTCTCCTTCTCCTCGGCTTTTCCTCTAGCGGGCACGGCCAGCGGAGCAGGCCCTGCCCGGGCTGTCACCGCCGGGCCCTGCAACGAGCACCTGTAGCATGCACGTTGCTGGCCCGCTGTCACCGGCCCCGCACCCCGGCCGCGGAACGCCGCTCGCCCGGAGGCCGAAAGCGGGGAAGTGCGCGGAGGACGGCACTCCCCGCCTCCTCCGCCCGCGGCTTTGTTCGCAGTGCAACCCCGCGCCGATCCCCCGCCGCAGCCACACGCCGCCACCCGGCCCGGCTGGCCGGCTGGCAGTCCGCCCCAGCCTCCCCCCAACCGCGCCGACACCCCCTCC
>JAOEHY010009995.1:0-18726 GCA_025447955.1 Psilopsiagon aurifrons
GATTCTCCTTCCCATCCCTCCAGGAGCAGAGGGAAGAAAAAGGGGGAAGTGAGTGAACAAAGTGCGTGGCTGATTTACGGTTGAAACCACGACAGAGGGAGAGGAAGAGCTTGACAGGAATCAGTTGGTTTTGTTTAAGAGAATGTGAGGAAATGGCATCTTCCAATAAATCCAGATTCTATTGGAGTTGAATGCTATGACAAATAGTTTAGACTTAGAACTTCAGATTTGGTATGTAAGCAGAGCAACTGCTGAGATCTGTGTGCATTGCTAAGGTTAATGAAATGCACTTTGTAAAGATGGGCAGTGATTTACTGAGTAAAAAATAGGCAGCATCTTAAAGAGCTTGTAAACATAGCTATTAATTTTAGGACTGGAATATTATACTCTTGGTCTCAGTTTGAGAATAATGCCACTGGACTCCATGAATGCTGTTCAGTGGGTACAAATTCAGCTCTTAAATAGGTGTTCAAAATAGATTTTGGAAGTGGCCACAGTTGCATCTTTGTGTACTTTGTCCATCCTTTGGAATATCTTCATAATATTTTTACTCTATCAAATGTTAATCTCCTCCATTTAAACCCTCCTCTACACCGCAAATCCTGCTTGGTACGTTTGCTGCAGTCAGTAGTGACAGTTGCAAAGGAGCTGGAGTTGATGTGCCGTTCCTTGTCTACCTACTTACCTTGGGGCTTTGTGGTCTAGGAAGGGATTCTTGGTGTGAGTCACTGGGAACATCTTGTGATTATTTTTCCCCTCTTTATTTTTTCATCCCAGTTTTGAAGTGCTTAAGGCTCACCTGATGCTGCGCTTCACTGAAGGAAAGGGAATGACTTTCCTCTTCTCTGCCATACCCTCATCTCTTGTAGTTTGTATTCTTTTCAGTATCAGAGAGAAGCTTTCTTTGACTCGACGCAGCTCTGTGGTGATCTTCCCAACAGCTCCTGTCTTGTTGCACTGTCTTGATCTTCTGCATGAAACATGTATTTTTCTTTCAAATGAAGGAAGCCTCAAAGTTTGGGCAGAAGCCAAAGGCTCAATTCAAACTCAATTATATTAATTTTTATTTAATGGAGCACAGCAAAATCGCAATTTGAGTTTTTAAGCTGAAAGCCCAAAAAAACGAATTTGGGTGCCAACTCCTTTCGCTTTTGACAAACAAGCCAAAAGCCCAGCTTACTACTTATTCATAAGTATTAGTAATCACTTTGTGTCAATGGGGTGAGCTCAGAGATCCGAAATAGTTTGCTGTGGTCCGTCTGTATTGGTGAGCTTTCCAGGCTGGAGCGAGCAGGCAGAGTGTCAGAGGCGGTTTAGAGACACTCCTGAAAGGAGTTCATGGAAAGCTAGAAGTTGTGAACAACATGGAGATCCTTCCACATTTTCCATCCTGGGCTGCAGCTGATGATGGGCACTGGCACAGATGAGAGCTTTGACCCCTCTCAGCCTCTGGGCTCTCTATGAATCCCTGTCTTATTTGCCTTGTATACCTGATGTTCTTTAAAACACTAAATATACCTTTATGTGTTCCTTAGGGAAGTAGGCAGATAAAACCAGAGCTGGAGAACTCTGTCAAGTCTGTAGCTGGTTTTGAGTTTTCTCCTCTACTTCTCTGTTTCCTGGTTTTTACCATTCTTGTAGGGTCCTGAACCTCTCTTTTTGGACTGAAGACAAGAACCCATAACTCATCCCTCACCTACCAATAGGAAGGATCAGTCTGGTTGACCAGACTGGTATCTGAGTATTTCCAGTGTAATCAAGTGCCTAAATTTCCATGACAAAATCTGGCTCAGAACTGATGGTAATTTGTGCTCTGGCTCAACCTTGCTTTAAAAGATGAAGCAATGTTGTTTGGCGAGCAGCTCCCTTTCTGGCTAAGGGTATTCCACATACCAACCATTACAATGTAGTGAGAAGTGATGGATGTGACCTGTGATTGTGAACATGCTGTCACTTAGGAATGTTCCTGTCTATAGCTATCTAAATTTGCCTTATTCTACATATTTTTCATAAAAACATAATAACATTGTGTATCTTATAGTATTGCAGAGGTTTATTCCTTTGCCAAGCTGTGGTCTAGAAATTGTTTGGAAATGGTCTTTTCTTTAGTAACTATTTAATCAGAATTGGAACATTAATCACACTTGCCATGCAGGGGCTAAAAGGTGTTCCTGAGTGCTGTGGACTCCTCAGTTCTGCAGCTCCTTGCATAGAAGCAAGCCCAATACATGTAACTTGCTACCCTTCCTCCACAAGGCAGAGAAAACGCAGTTTTAGGGGACCCCTTTCTCACTGTTAGGGGTTAGCAAGGACCAGGCTGTGATGTGGGGCTTATCCTCCTCTACAGCCCCTGCCCCTTCCTTCAGCTAGTGGTAAAGCTGTAACCCAATCTTTGATGGCTCTAATTCCTGTTTCGGCATCCTGGCTTTGCTTGGAAGGCAAACTGAGCTGCATGGGTCGTCCAGTGCCTTGCGTTGCTTGAATGGTTGCAGTCTGCTGCAGTTTTGAGTAAACCTCCCTGAAAGAATGCTGTAAGTGGGCTTTGGGCAGGATGAAAGGTGGGAACTGCTTTCCCCCTGCAGCATCGCTGCTATCATGCATAAGCTGGGCACAATTCCCTGGCAGCCAAGGAACTGCCAGCCTGGGAAGGTGCAAGGTGGGGGGCCTCAGTGCCCTCCAGAATCCTTGGTGCTGCCCCTGCAGATCAAGAGACTTTCAAGCCTGGGAGGCATAGCAGAGAGTCTGTGGCTGTCTAAGGGGGGCTGGGATCAGTTAGAAGGTGAGCAGTTTTCTAACCATGAGTAAATCCTGCGCCAGGAAAGAGGAAAGGACTCAGGAAGCTGAAACCATAGAATCATGGAATGGTTTGGGTTGGAAAGGACCTTAAGTTCATCCAGTTGCAGCCCTCTGCCATGGGCAGGGATGCCTCACACTAGACCATGTCACCCAAAACTCTTGAGAGTTTAATCTTTCTGTTTAATCTTTCATGGCCAGAATCTCTTCTGCAGCAGACCTGTGTTCTGTAAAGCAGCCGAATCTAAGGATCTAATAAAAAGGGGTATTAATGCAGGTGTTTCTGTAACATGGAAAACATAGAGCATGCAATGATGTCCCCTTCTGCTGTAGAGCTGCATGTGGCTTTTATTTTCTGTGTATGAATCGACATGTTTTATTTGCTTTGTAGTAACTTGTAATACACAGATCATAGAATCATAGAATAGTTAGGGTTGGAAAGGACCTTAAGATCTTCTAGGATCAGTGTATTACAGCACAGTCTGCAGTAACTTACCCTACTTATTCAGGAATCATCCCCTATTTAATTGCTATGACTAATTTTTCAGGCTGGTTCCTCAATTAGCTGTGCTGTGTAAGGAAATAAAGCAGTCTGTGTCATCATTCATTGTCTTGTGGAGGAATCGTGATTAATGTCCAGGCGGCTCAAGGAACATTCCTGTAACTGACACCCAGGCAAATTTCCCTTTGAAGTCGCTGTAGGCTCTGGCTGATTGAACGCCTCAGCACCATGTCCTGATCTTTCTTCTCAGAATTGGAAATCCAGGTGATAGTTCTGCTTCTTCCCAACATTGAGATGAACGCTTTCGTTACTTGTCGTGTATCGTGTTCTTTCCAGGACACTGAAAGCAAGCGCATCTCACATTTTCTTAACTGTCCTGATTTGATCACCAAAATTGGTATTTATTTCTTGGTAGGAATGGCTCAATTCAATTCTTGAATGTTCTCAGAAAGCTTTTGGAAGTCCTGGTTTGCCTTCTGAGTTTTGTGCTGCTCTGTGCTTATGTGTGAAAGGAATTACGTGCATGCCTTAAAGTCGATAGTATCATCCTGCAGTTTGCAACCTTATACTGAACTCGTTTGCTTTGCATTCAGTAGTAGTTGACAGCATATAGGTATGAAAATCTTGGGCAGGCACTCGACCTTCTCTTGCAAAGTTAGCAGCTAGCGGCTGTGTTGACAGCTCAGTCATTTCACAGAAGTAGCCATTAGTGTTTCCTGTCCTCTTTATGAACTTCAGAAGCATTCATTGTTTACTCCTGATGATAGTAGTAGTGCAGATGCAGAACCCTTCAGTGCTGCTCGGTATCAGCAAGCGCTGCGAGAGATGGTGCAGCCTTTTCCCTGAACAACATAAAGCTTAACTAAAATCTACAGACCCAGGCAGGCAGAGTGCCAGGGGAAGGGGCAGAACCTTGCCTGTGGTCACACGGTGGGTCTGGGACAGAGACAGCGGCAGATTGCAGGTCCCTTGAGGCCCACTGAGTATTGCATTTGCTAATCTCTCTATTTTGCAGCCCATGAAGTTAATTCATTCAGAGGCTGAGAGAGCTGGGCTGGTTCAGCCTGGAGAAGAGAATGCTGATTAAGGGGAGACCTTGGAGCAGCTCCAGTGCCTAAAGGGGCTACAGGAAACCTGGAGAGGGGCTTTGGACAAGGGATGGAGGGACAGGACAGGGGAATGGCTTTAACTGCCAGAGGGGAGACTGAGAGGAGACATTAGGAAGGTCTTCCATGTGAGGGGGTTGGAACTTGGCGAGCTTTAAGGTCCCTTCCAACCCAAATTGTTTTATGATTCTATGTTACTTTACCTCACCTCTTGACAATAACCTGCAGAGAAAGTTGTCCTCTCATGCAACAAACTTCTGCTTGTTCAAATTCTTGCAAATACTTCTGCAGCTGTGAAAGCATTTTGCCGTAGTTGCCATGATGATGTAGGGAAAAAGTGTGCATTGGTTGTAGACAGCTCCTGCTTCCTCCAGACAATTGACTCAAGCAAATTACGGTCTGAGACTTTCCAAAATACAAGTATAAAATACTGTGGAAAACAAGAGTTTCTGTAGCTACCTGTTGTGCTCAACTGAATTGACGTGGAAAACACTGACCACCCCACACGAAAGCAGTGGATTCACTCATTTACATTAAAGAGCAAAAGAACTTCTCTTGAAAGCAGTGAAGTAGCTTTTATGTGGGAAACCCACACCTCTTCATGACCCTATTATTATTATTTATTTCCCTCATCCATACCTAGTGTATATCATTCATCAGTAATAATATGCTCCAAAAGCTCCTTCTTTCCACTGAAATAAGATTAAGTATTTTGGCTCTGTAGGAAATATACAGGTAAAATGTTATCTTAACTTTATGAAGAGTAGCAGAAATGAGTACTGAGATACTGAATCTCAATGGTGTTGAGATACTGTTGCGAGCTGAAATACCACAACTCCAGCCAAAAAAAAAGTCGGTGTGCACCTTGTTTAAAAGAAATGTTTTCAAAGCTGAACTTCATAATTTGATGATGTGAATGTGTTCCAGCAGCACAAGTCTCGCGCTGCAATAGTGATGTAGGCTTCTGGTGTCAGCTGGTTTAGGATTTCAGCATCTTAAGTTGGGTTCATGCTGCATAAATTGGCTTTGCAGACGCATTTTGAAATTGCAGTCAAAGTACTTGGAGACAAAATTAATAAGCTGAAGATTAATAATGAGGAAGTGAATCAGTTGTGACATGGTTTTCCGCTTGTGCTGGTGTTTCTCCTGGTTGCAATACATGACCCATTGCTCAGACTGCTTGTGCTTGAATTTGGTGGTGACCCCTCACATCAGATACAGAAAGTAAAGAAGGAAATGAAGAACAGGTTGGCTTCATTAACAGCCTGTTCTCTCACTAAGGTTTGTGGGAGGATATGGACCAAGTCAGGACTCTGCAAGTCCTGAGGGAAAGGTTTTGGACAAACAATGTCACCTCTACCATAGGTGACTACAGCCGTCTTAGTGAGTTCTTACTTCCATCAGGCATTATTGTGTTTTCCAGGGTCCACAGAGCATTAACCACAATGTTCCTGGTCATACTCCTGGATGGGCAATATATTCCTGGCACAGTATGATGCCAACTAAATGTGACAATTGTGACCAGGCTATCTCCTGATCCTAGATCTGGGATGATGCTAGACTTTTGCCTCCCCTTGCAGTAGGATGTATGGGACAAAGCAGCTGCATTAAGCTTCCCCCTTCCTCTCTCTCCCATATTATGTCCCAGTCTGTGAGCCTGCACAGTGTCAGCATTTACTGCAGAGAGCTGTGGCTTCTTCTGTGCTCCCTAGCAAAGCACTGAAGCAAAGCAGAGCAATGGGATCAATGTCTTTGTGGCTCCAGGAGAGCAGTGGGAGAAGGAAAGTGCGGTGGTGAGTAGGATGTGTCATCCCTGGGGGTTTGAGGAAGGTAACCCAGTGTTCCAGGATTTCATATGCTGCAGTGTCTGTTGTCCAGTAAAGTCTCTTTAGGGACAGGTTAGAGCTCTCCGGGGAGGTCAGATTGACCAGGTTGGGGGAAGGAGTAGAAAGAAGGAAGAAAGTAAGTTTTGGGACCTTTGTTCTCAAATTAGGAAACTCAACATTCCATTTGTTCCTGTTCTGGGAAGTTTAATAGTGTCACAGTATTTGGGATTGTGCCTGTGCTCAGAGCAGTGAGCAGGTACCCCTCTAGCTAAGTACAGATACAACTTGTTATTAGTTATAGCTCATTACCACATTGTTTTCTGTGTGGCTGCATCAAATATTAGCATGTACTGGAAAGAAAAGTGGTGATAGTAAGCTTTATTTGCAACCTGCTCTTTTAAATGGTCTGAATGTTTGCAGGGAGTTCAGTAATGTCTTTAAAGCTTTAAATCCAC
The DNA here is from genome assembly GCA_025447955.1 of Psilopsiagon aurifrons. Lineage (NCBI taxonomy): Eukaryota > Metazoa > Chordata > Aves > Psittaciformes > Psittacidae > Psilopsiagon > Psilopsiagon aurifrons. The sequence goes on from JAOEHY010009995.1 coordinate 6,683, forward strand.
ACAGGTGTATTCCTGCAATCTGAACAGATCATGAATGCATGGCTCCCAGCAATAGTTACTGCTGGTGAAATATGGAACTAATAAAAGTCTCTAGTTATGGGTAAATTAAAGGACGTATCTTAAATAGTGAGAATGCTGTTTGAACCCCCATAAGGGTAACAACGTGTATCTGTAGGCTTTGTTAATAAATAATTATGGTGTAAAATTAAACATAAACTCATAGAAACAAACATATGGAAATATGACTTTTTAATCACTTAGGGACAATGTGCTTTGCTGCAAAGGGAAGCAACTTGTGTATAGAGAAGTCATTAAAGATACTTAATTTTCATCTATGACTGTGATTTGGTTTTCCCCCAACCGTTATGGATGGGGAAGTGTTTACTTGTAAATGGTTCATCTCGCTCCAAAGTCGAACATTTGCGACTTCAAAGCCTACCTCTGAAAAGTGACTTGCAGGCAAAATTGGTAAGAGTTTCAAGAATTCACCTTAAATTGTTGTTCCATGAGGCAATCATCCACAAGACAGTCTGCTCTCAGGGCTGGTCTGGGACCTGTTTCCAAAGTACATGAACACCAGCAGGTTTTGCCAGTTGGCAGCCTGAGACCTGGAATATCTGTTACTTAGCAGAAGTACACCGTGCTATGGTCTGTGCTTTACACATTCAGTGTTTGCAAGGCATTTATGAAAACTTTCTTTTGTTTCATCTTGTAAAACTTTGTAATTCAGCTGCTGCCCAGAGTGTTGTTAAGCTCGAGGGTATGAAGTGCTGCAATGGTTTTGTTTGAAAATCACAGTTGTAATGTGTTTTCAGGTGTTCTGAACTCCAAAAGCATTCTCAAGACACAGAACACTTCTCATTACCAAAACTGATGCTGAAATAAACTGTGTCTTTGTTTATTCTCTAAAGTAAGCCAGCTCAGGCTATGGTTTTCTAGAAAACCTTTCAAGTTAAGGGCACGTAACACGCTTCTAGACTTAGGACAAAATGTTTGGATGCTGAAGAGGCAGTTGTTAAACACTTCAACATCTGTATAACCGGCACTCTGGCATCCCAACTTACATTGCTCTATGTCAAGTCAGGCTATTATTTTATTTGGGTTAGGATATGTGTTTGTGCAGGTCATTGCACCTCCTGTTTATGAATGATGCCATAGACCGGGTTTCTCAGCCTAAGTGTGGCGAAGACAAATACCAGTGGAGTCTGATGGAAAATGTACAGCCTTAATAGATGTGCTGTTATGCCCTGTTGAATTTTGTTGTTGTATTTATTTTGCTCCCAAAGAGAAAACAAGTAATTAGTCAAGAAAGCTCACAGCTGCATAGCATACTCCCCTCTCTCCTATATACACAGTCTATTGGTATATACAAAACTGGCACTAATGAAACAGAAATAGATCCTATTCTCCTGTGTGGAAAAGACTTTTAGCATTGAATGGGAAAGAAAGTCTTTGGAAACCCTAGTTATTTGGGTTCCTACTTTGGAATTTGGGCTCTAAAGCTGTTTGTGGTTCCATACATGGGCAATGTCTCCGTGGGTTTCTTGGTTTTGTTTTTGCTTTATATGTTTCTTTAAACCTGTTGAGAGATGGGATCCTATTTCTGTAGCCATGTTATTTGCTTCAAAAACCTGAGCTTGTGCTAAATATCCTGGTTTTAGGCAGCTGTGCTTCCAAAACCCTAACCTGAGCCTTCTCAAATCTCAGTCAGAGGCATCTGATCTGGTATTTGCTTGATGTTATTCTGGAAATCCTGGAATCATTGTTCTAAGATGAACTGATTGCTTCTGGGACATTTAGGGAGATACTTCATTCTTGTGCCTGCAAATGGCAGTTAAAAGAGCCTGCACTGACAATGCAGCCTGTAAGGCTGGACCACCACTAGGCTGGGTGAAGAGGTGCCCTGTGATGGGAGCATCCAACCAGCCCTTGTGGTAAAGCTAGCTGAGCTTTGCTGCCTTGTGAGGAGTGAAATAGCCCAGCCTGGGCTGAAGAAGTGCCATGGTTCAACTGGCTGCCAAATATGAAGAGAATTTTATCTTCTCTCTGAAAGTACTGTATGCTGGGAGCGAAATGACTTTTTTCCACCCCAAAAACTCCAGGAGGAACCTTTCTTTGCACAGATGCTCCAACAGACAGCTCCATGTGTCAAATGTCTTTCTCTTCCCGTGTATTTCAGGTTACATCTCTGGTGTGCTCTGCTTCCAGCAACCACTCCTTGTTCTGGAATCAAAGCTCCTCTTCTTCCTGCTGTGGAGCCTCCATTCTTGAATTGTGGCTTTCCACACCTAGAACAAAGCCAGGTCCCAGCTTCTTTTGCTGTTATCTCCTCCCAATTTTAACTTCTCGCCTTGGTTCCTAAAAACAGCATTGCACAAGAGGCTTGGCAGGCTCTGAGCAGTGCCTTTCAGCACTGTGCTGTCGCCTGTGTTCTCCTCCACGGCACCTGAGCCCCCTTCCCAAACCAAAATAGCCACCCGCTTCCAGGCCTGGCTGTGCATCAGGTCTCAGCCATTGGCAGCCACGTCTGTTCTGTTCTCTCCTGCTTGTCTGAGAAATGCCATCACGTTCTCAGCCCTTTCTTCATCTACAGTTACTCTGAAGTTTACTGTGCTGGGAAACCAGCAAGCAATGCAATGAAGTCATGGCATTTATCTCTGTGCTTCCGTAGCGTTTCTGTTCAGTGATGCTTCGCGTTCCAGGCATAGCAGGATCTTCACCATGGAGCCCTGTACTCTTCAAGACCTCAAATAAAATTCAAATAGGGTTTCTGTGTTTTGTTTTAAAAGGGGGGAAAGGCCATTTGGCTTCAGATAAGACAGGATGGATTGGCTTACACAGACTGCATGCAATGTGGCAGAACCCTACCCTTCAATACCCTCCCAGTAGGAACAAGCTAATGAATTCCCCATTATTGTTCTTGTAGAGCAGCTCAGAAGAAAACAGTTTTCTCAATTAGAGAAACAAGTTTCCTTCCCAATTCTTCTGTGCTTTATTAACAATTACCTTTCTGTTCAGGCAGTCCTTTGGCATCAGTGGGGAAACCTCCTATTTGAACACTTTGGGGAGGTTCACACAAGTGGTTAGGGCAGCGCTAGCCTGGGCTCAGCCACCTTTTTCTTGTTATCTAGCAGAACCCCCTCCTTCAGACTTTCTGCACATTGCATGGAATTTCCTCTTCTGTCTGGCTGGATTTTTGGAGAGCCTCAAACACTGGCAGTGGCTCTGCAAAATTTTTCTGGGGAGCTTGGTAGAAATTGAGCTGAAATGGTGAATTATAATGAGAGTAAAGAGCATAACCTGGAGTCGTTCCCTGTGAGGCTCAGTTGCTGCTCATGGTCTGCCAGCGTTGTGGCTCTGTGTCAGTACCTGGGGTGCTGGACCCCCCTGGCTCTGCAGGGCTGCTCTCAGTCCCTAAAGGTTTGGGCTCTTGAGGCTTAAACAAAACACCCTTGTCTCAGAAAGCCTTCTTTTTGTGGGATGTGCACTAGTGGGCTGCAGCAGGGAGGTGGAGGGCAGCTTATGGACAATGATATGTTTTCAAGAGGGCTCTTCTTCCTCTAGGAAGGGGTATCATATACAGGACTCATTAAACTGGCCCCCAAAACTGTTTGCATGTAAGGGTGAGTGTTAGATAAGCTCTGAAACGCCTAATTGTTCTGTTTTCCAAGCTCACTCTCACAGTAATGTCCAGTGCTTTAATAACGGTTTCCTTAGGGAATCCAAAATGTTTTATATGTCACAATGCCAGAAAAATTAGCATGTGGGGAAACAAAACAAACATGTAATTCTGAATGGGAAAGGTCACTTCTCTATCCTTTCCTCCTACCTGCTGCAGCCATGTGTTGAGCTGTGTGTGTTTGGCTGTCTGAAGTCATGCCCCCTTAAGCTTTTCTGTCTGCATCTCCTTTTTGGTGTGGAGAATTTTAGTCCCTTATCATGGCCTTTGGTTCCTTTACGTATGTGGAAACAGCTGTAGCCACATGCTTATCATGAAGTCATGAGCAGCCACGCTGTGCAGCCCAGCAGCAAGGAGACCCTCACTGGCCACTGCAGATAGTAGGACCCTATGGGCAATCATGGGTTTCCCTCATGACTCGGGGAGCCTTATCTTGCTGGGAGCTGGGCCAAGCTGCAGTGGGCTGTCTCTGTGTTTCCTCCATTCAGTGGGCTCCTGTCCCCGGTAAAGTTTGGACCCAAAGCACAGCAGGCAGTCACGTAAGAAAAAACCCATCAGGGAAAGGTTGGGTTGGGGATAAGACGAGGTCGTAGGCTGGTGTTGAGATCTTAATAGTGCGTGCTTGGCAAGCTGATAAGGTGCCCGGAGCCTAATCAGGAGCTGGCCAGTCGGCTGTTCTAGGGGACAATCAATGTCTCCAGGACACAATGGGAGGGGAATTACGCGCTCGCACGCACACAGAGGGAGGAAGCCTCCACTTGACAAAGTGGATGTTTTTGCATGTAGTTATTTTCTTCTGCCTATTGGCAAAGAGGCTGCAGTTCTCCTTAAAAGCAGTCAGAGGAAGTGGAGTTAAAGAGAAGAATCAAAATGACTAATAGCTGAGTAACCGTATTTCCATGTTGGCTGACACGTGCATTACATACAAAGAAATATACAGTCACCTATGGAGCAGTTGCATAGAATTAGTCCAGCACTAATGGCTTGAAACCACTTGGAATTCCCGGGGGAGACGCCAAGACCGATGATTCACAGCTGTGATTCCTCTTCCTTTGCTGCAGCCCTTCTTGTGGCTCTAACCTGGCCTTACTGCAGTAAAATGTTTTCCACTACTTTATCTCAAGGTCCACAAGCTGTTCTCCCAGTGCCATCACCTCTTGTTTGCCTACCAGTACAGTCTGACATGGATGTAACCTTCTTTGCTTTGTGCCTTTTGTGACGCTTGATTCCTTGTGCAGAACCCCTCATCTCTTCAAGGCATATGATCTTTTATTTCCTGCCCCTTGATACATTCACAATTAAGAGTGAGGTTTTGCAGAATGCTTCTAAAGACCACAAAGCTTTAGGACCTCCTGTAAATGCTTTATGATCAGGCATTTGATCAGGATTATTTTGAGCACACCTGTGCTACATATGGCTCTCCAGTGAAGGCTTAACTGGCTTGCCTGAACTGGTTTACTCTTTAATCTTATATATATCCACACATGTACACATATATATACATATGTATACATATATACACACACACACACACTTTGGCGTGTGTATTATATTAGGCCTATTAGAATTGGAGGCAATTGCACCTCAAAAGAAGTTGTCTTGGGCTGTACAACTGATCTCTCTGATCTGGATATTGGTTTTGTGACAATACCTAGAGCCAGCTGAGTGAGGAAGGTGAAATGCTTTGACTGCTCCATAATGAAGTATTTGGGAAGGTTTTTATTGTCACATTAGCCAGGGTTCACCGAACAGCTGAAGCCTGATTCTCGGCACTGATTCTTGATGGGTTTGACCCAAACACCCACACATCCTTCCACATGCTTCCGAGTCATTTGCTTGAGATACAGCCCAGTCTGGTGAGAAGCTGAACTTGAGTGATCTTCTGCAGGCACCTGGACAAAGCAGCTCGAGAAGCAGCTAATCCTGTTCCTAGCTCAGCATGCCAAGTTATCTGTGAAGGGACAGCCTGCCAGGAATGCCTGGTGACATATTTGCCCAAAGGAAGGAGGTTCTTGCCAAGATGCTGTGGGTGCTGCTGTATGGAGTTGAGTTTAGATGGAGAATGTGAAATCAGAAACACAGATCCTGATGGTTTGTTACAGAAGTCAAGAGCTGTTCCCAGATATATCCAAGATGCAGATACTTCTACAAAATCATTTTTTAAGTATCAGGAAATTAAATAGTAAATGCTGCGGTGTCAGCCAAAGTTAACTCTACCTAATACTTTTGGCTTGGCCACCAGAGGTGGTAGCAAGCTGTATGTGCTGTTAAATGCTGGTTTTATTTCATTTCACTTTAAACTTAAAGCCCTTTATGCAGGTTCGACATTCTGGGGCTTGTTCTTGACTGTCACCCAGCAGCGTTGGCTCCGTGCGTGCATAACCCAGTGGGGAGCACGTGTTACAGTTCTCCCTCTGTGCCTGGGCTGGAGCAGTTGGAAGTGTATGAGCAGCTCCAGGAGGAGAACCTGGGTTCACGGCTTGCCCAGTGCTCGAGGGTCGCCCTGCAGTGCCTTTGCTGGCTCAGGGTGGCAGCTGCTTGCAGATGTGCATGTAAGTCAAAACCCAGCAGTTTATAGAGCAACTGCAGTACCTGACAAACAGATGCTCTCTGTTACAGCCTGATATCAGGGCTGCTTTGCTGCAGGGCATTCATGCAGTCTGCTGTAGGCTCTGCCAGTGAGCTCCTTTGAAGCATCCAGTTGCAGGCACCCACCTTGCATCACGGGGGATTCCTGTACCAGGAACTTCCCGAATGGAAATACAGCTGGTTCCCTCATGTGTTTCCAATGGCTCCACAGTCAGATGCTTAAATTGGGTGGTGTGAAGCCTCCCTTGAGCTGCCTCAGCCCATTTCTGCCCACCTCCCTTTGACTTTGTCTGGGTGTGGAGGAGCTCTGCTGTTGGGGCAGCGAGATCTGGCTCCTCTGCTCCCCTCTGTTCCTGGGGAGATAGCTCTCCAGTGATAACTCCACAACATAGATGAGAAGCTTTTCCTTTCTCTCCTGTGTTTTTTATCAGTGGATGCCAGCCAGGATTTAGGCTAAGCCTGTAGTGGTCAGGATGACCCTGGTGGGCACGGGAGAGGATTTGGCTCTGGGAGTCCCTCAATAGTGGTACTGTCTGGGCTGGGGCTGATGTTGGCAGGATCCATCACTCTGGATTTGCTCCTGGAAGACCTCAGTCCTGTAGTGCTCAAGCTTGATGTTTTCAGGTGCTGCTGCTGCAAACTGGTTGCTATTCTGGTGCTGAGGGTAGCACAGCATTTCAGGATGTGGTTCCATCCAAAGGTCCATCAGTGTGGAGACAAGAGGTGGCTCTGACTATAAGCAAAGGTGGAAGCTGATCCCTGCGGATGGGTTTTGGCTGTGCTCTTCTGTGCGCTGAAGAATGGACGAGGCAGATTATTGCTTTGGATTCCTAAAGCCATGGCTTTCATGTGTGGATATAGCATAAAAAAAGTCATTTTAGTTCAGCAGAAAAATATTTGGACCCAGTAGGCAGGGAATTGTTTTTTATTATCTGCACCTTGGGTAACAAATCCGTTCTGATAAATGTGGACAATGTCAAGTCCATTGTTGTTGGCACCCAGAAATACTGGATAAGTTGTCTTGGGCAGTTCTAGTGGATGATGTCCAAAGATGACAGGCTTTTGCTGCTGATAAGTTCAAAGTAAATGTAGTTTTTTAGGTATATAGGAGAATTGTTGTTTCTTCTGGGTACTGAGTGTTCCTAGTCCAGTTATGCAAGAACAAACAGTGACGAGGTTGGCTTGAAGCCTTCTTCAAGGTTTATTTGGATCACAAAGAGAGTTCCCTACTCTGTAAAAAGAGAAAACTGGGTTGATTTCACACTTAAAGCCATTCACTATGAAGGTCTGTAGCAACACCTGGCAGGGGTCCCACTGTCACAGAATGAAGGCACCAAACTGTGTATCAAAAATCCAAGAAGAGCAAAGCAACCAGGACATCTCTGTCAAGGAAATTGATGCCCCATTCATTCAGCCCTGCAGTGTGTTTTCCTTAGACATCCTGTGCCTCCTTCAGGGTTTTAAATTGAACCATAACAACTTGTTCCTGTTAAAAAGCTCAGAGCTCGTTTGTACTCACCCGGTCAAGCTCTTCATTCTCATGCAGGCAGAGACCCTCCAGTGGATTCACTTACTGCAGGGGGAGCTTCACAAATTAAAGCAAGACTTAAAAACTGCACTCCTGCTAATGCATGAAAATGAAACGAAAAGGCAAGTGATGAGGCTTTAAGAAGCGTGTTTGGGCTTATTGATGAGAAGTTTTCAGGCAACTGATATTTTTGTCTACTGTAGCTAGGTCTTATCTAGGGAAGTATTAATATGTATTGAAGGGCAGTGGGAAAAGATGCAGTCCTGTTTCATGGCCACATTCTACCAGTGCCCTGCTGAGAATGGAACAAGGCATCTTGTCACCTTTGCCTCTGTTTCTCTGTCAATAAAATGACAATGAACCCAGTTGCCCATCCCTGGCAGTGTTCAAGGCCAGGTTGGACAGGGCTCGGAGCAGCCCGCTCTAGTGGAAGGTGTCCCTGCCCATGGCAGGGGGTTGGAACTGGATGAGCTTTAAGTTCCCTTCCAATCCAAGCCATGCTGTGTTTCTAGGATCGTATGACATTTTTGAAGTGCTTTAAGGCCTTCGTAGGAAAGCTTATGCTTGTACAGAAGAGTGAAACGTATTTACTTCTGTATGTCATTGTTGCTGTGGTATGTTCTTCAGCTTTGTGTGCATCTCTTATGAGATCAGTTTCTGCTCATAGCTATTTCTCCTGTGTATGTCTTTGCAGAAAACAGGGCTGTTCCGTGTTTGATGGTCATTCCCTTCACCTTAGCATTTATATGCAGTGCAATTCTATCTCAGTTCACATGTGCATGGACTTAGCTACCTTCCACTCAGTATTAGGGAAGTGGCAGGTGATGAATGGAAGATGTTTTTCTCTGTATAGACATGAATGGAAACTTCTGAAAGCAAGTGGCCAGAAGTGATGGGGTCAGGAGTAGGTTTGAATACAACAATAGCTTGAAGGTTCCTTTTGACAAGTTATTAGATGTTTTTGCTTCAGCCTTTGAATTTGCTTAACCTAGGTTACAGATACTGCTTCACTGATGTGTTGTGTTAAGCTGTGGCCGGTGCGGGTATCCTCAGGGTCAACCTTCATTCCATTGTTGTGAATGCTTTCTGTGATTAGCTGGCAGAGGGAGCCCTGGCCAGTCTAAGAGCTTTCTCTTGCTGTTTACTATCCTTATAATAAGATATTTGACCCATACAATAACAGCATTGGTTTGGATCTAATGCTAAAATCTTTGGATTCAAAATGCCCTGAACTTTGGGAAATGGTCAGACCCAAATTTCGTGGCTTGGCTGAAACTCTGAAGGAAGTGAAACCAAACGTGCTGAGGATTAAAACTCCATTAGGATCAGAAGCTTTACTTTCTTTTGAATTTCACTTTTTTAATCCCCATTGTTCGCAGTGCTTCTTAGGACTTCGCAAATGCAAGTCAGGTTTCTCTACAGGTTTTTTGCCCCCAGATCCTTTTATATATGTGGATTACTTTCATAGTCTTCTAATGCAGAGGAAGCTGTCGTTTTCCCCTTTGATTTTTGGTCAGGTTTTCACCTGTGTAGTGAGAGCAAGCATTAAGGTAGTTGTAGACTTGATGTTTATGGGCTTTAAGGGCTTTTTGTGCTGTGTAGATGGATGGATTCTTTTACCTGCTATTCCTGGAAGAAAATACTGATGATGTGGTTTTAATTTTAAATTGGTCTGACATCAGAAGCTAACCATCTTGGTGTCCATCTAATGCCTTCCCTGTGTCCATCTACGATGCTTTCCTGTCAGAGGCTTGTGTGCTACTGAGTCTTTGATATACAAGGTCCACTGCATGCCATGTTATAGAGAAACCCCTGGGGTGTGTGTGTGTGGTGTTCAGGGAAAGTATTAAATGCTACCAGATATCTAGAGGAGGACTTGAGGGCCCTGGGCTGAACTTTGTGTTGATACTGGTATGGTACTTGATAGATTACAGCCTAATTTTCCTGATTGTCTATTTCTGGGATGAGTGGGAGTACTTTTAGCCCCTCTCTGCAGCCGCCAACTTCTGCCTTTCTGAGAATTCAGATCACAAGCATTTCTCTTCAGGTTTCTGTTTACCTCTTTTATAAACACGGATTAAGGGGACCTCCCCAGGAAGTTGATGTTTAAGTCCTTTTGAGGACCTCAGTGACCAGCTCTGCACGAGTGGGAGCTGGTATGTGATTACAGGTCAGGGATGCATGAGGCAAGGAAACACAGAGCTCCTTTTCCTTCTGCCTGGGTCTGCTCCTGGCTTCCCCTTCTCCCTGCTTGAGAGCATCCCCATCAGCCCGTCTGTCCTCAGCTCAGTGCATGGAGTACCTTGAGCTTGCGTTCCCCCTTTGTCGCACCTCCTCGGAGCCGCGGTTCCCTGGCAGCCCGGCTACCTCTCCAGTGATCCCGCTGGGATGGCAGGAAGCTCGGCAGAGAGTCTTGTGAATGCTCTGTGGTCGGGAGAGACCACAGAGCTGCAGCTGGCGGCTTGTGGGATGGAGCTGACCCACAGCGGGGCCTGGCTCCCTGCCTTTTCCTTGGGGAGGATGGGGAACGGGAGCTTGGGCACAGCAACCCCACTGCTGCTTATTTGCAGCAGCTGAAGACCTGGCCTGGGTAACTGGAAGAAAGACAAAACATTCCTAAGTCTGGAGGGGATCCGCAGCTCAGTTCTGGGCTTAGGATCCTCTCTGTAGTCCATATTTCAGTGTTTGTGAGGTTCAGATTTCTATTAACTGTGGAGTTACTGGGAGGCAGCTGGATCAGATCAGAGGGACAGTGGTTAGTGCATCTTGCAGCGCTGAACCTAAATGCTGCAGTTCCTTGAGACTATCCCCACCGGAAAAAACAAAGGTAAAAATAAGGATAAAACAGCTTTGTGCATGTGCTGGTAATGTGAGGGTGGTAGACACCCATAGACGCATGTTCTAGATATACCTTTACGTGTCGTGGCTGGGGAAGAAATGATTTCAGAAGAGTGCTTCCTAATGCATCATCCTGAGCAAAACAGCAAAGGCTCAATCAACTAATCTTCTCCTAAAGATAATACCATGGTATTTCGTGTCGTTTTGGCGTGGGCTGCTTTTTGTTTGCAAGCTCTGTATGTATTGCTTAAGATTAAAAAGCTGAGGTAAATTATTTTCCTCTAGAAGTGCCAGCTGCAAGAAATCCTTCCTTCTTGCCATTCTTGTAATGGAGGGATTGGCATTTTAAAGCCCTGAGCTGTTGACTCACCTTGCTTGCAGAAGTCCCGTTACTGCCCACTCAGCTTTTCAGTGACCAGTGCCTCTGCTGCATCCCCATCAGTGATCCAGGGATGCTTTACCAGGGATGCCTCCTAACTCTTCATGTGAAGTTGTGCTCCCATCCCCACAATCTCCAGCTGATCTCCACTAGCATCCAAGGGGGTATCTTGACACTTAGAGCTAGTCAGTGACCCAAACTAGCATCTGCCATGTGAAACTCTTCTCTCTGATTACCTGCAGCCTTGAAAACCTTCTTTCAGCTGCATGGCCCATATTTTAGGTACAGACTGTGTCGACCCCTGTGCGTGCGCGGTGTGTATATGTACTCTGTGGTATGTGCTGATTGAGCTCGGTACAGCTGCTCTCTGATACTGCTTTATAGCATTAGGAATATTTACTTGTGTGTGATGGCAGGTCCTAGTCGTCATGTTTATCCTGTGACCGCCGTTACCAGTGGGGTTCAGGCTGTACCTACAGGAGTGCTTTTATGCAATTCTATGTTTTAAAACCCGAGTGCACCCCGCTGCTTGTCCCTGTCCTAGGTCAGGGCTCCCTTACACCAAGCTGCCTCACAATCCAGGCTCATATTCACTCTCTTAATTGAAACTAGAAGCCCAGATCCTTTTTGGGAGCTACTCACCTGGCTTCCAGTGCTACGCGGGGTAGGCTTGGTAGTGCTTCCTGGACTCGGCTCTCATGAGACCCTACCTGCAGTACTGCATACAGTTCTGGTGTCCTCAACATAAAAAAGACATGGAACTGTTGGAGCAAGTTCAGAGGAGGCCACGAGGACGATCAAGGGCTGGAGCACCTCCTGTATGAAGACAGGATGAGAAAATTTGGGCTGCAGGAGGAGAGAAGCTGTGTGGATACCTCATAGGAGCCTTCCAGTATCTGAAGGGGGCTACAAGGATGCTGGGGAGTGACTCTTCATTAGGGACTGTAGGGACAGGACAAAGGGAATGGCTTTAACTGCCAGAGGGGAGACTGAGATGAGCTCTTGGGCAGAAGCTCTTCCCTGTGAGGGTG